>CAUYQG010057365.1:0-28761 GCA_963574415.1 Tarsius wallacei
GTGTGGAAAGCACTTCATCCTGGGACTCAGAATGTGACTTGAAAGGCAGCAGCCTCTTTGCCCATTGTGCAAAGCATGTTAGTCGGTAAACTGGTGCTAAATCATTTTTCTGTAACTTGTGTTCTCATTTCCTTGACAGCAATTTTCAAATGGGTGGATTTTAAAAACTATTTATTTCTTTATTCAGTTATTTATTTTTACACACCCTCGTGTCCAGGGTTGATTGTCAATAGATTGCAGCAAGACAGCTGCTCTGTTAAGCATGAAACCCCAACCCAGAAGTAGGTCCTCTACCAATGATTTAGCACCAGTTTACCGACTAACATGCTTTGCACAATGGGCAAAGAGGCTGCTGCCTTTCAAGTCACATTCTGAGTCCCAGGATGAAGTGCTTTCCACACTGACCCCAGTCTCAACAGGTGGTGGGGACGGGCCATCTGGAGCCATCTGAGGCTATCTGAGGTCCCCCAGCACCACCCCATCAGCTCCTCAGCACTAGATGTCTGAACCTAGATGTCTGAACCTATGGTTCCTCTGTACTGAGCAGGATTACCATTGCAACAGCCCATCATCAGTAAGGGAACACTAACCTGTCTCACCTTCCCTATTAGTGGATGAACAACCCAGCCCTTGCAGAATTCTGTTTCACAGTGATAAGGAGAGCCAACATCCAAGTATCAAAAATCAAAGTCGCTCTGGACATTTGACCGCTGCAAGCCAGTTATCCCTGTGGTCACTTTTCTGACACCTCCTGATTAAAACCCAAAAGGTCAGAAAGATGATGAGGCCTGGAATTCACTGTCCGTATTCTACTGAAAATCAAGATGAGCGAGCCTTTACCCTTGTGCTCCATGGAGGTTTCTGAGCTCCCTTGGGACACCTGTGTCACCTAGGACAGGTGTGCCGACCCTCGCCACTAACCGGGACAGTGAAAAGTCTGTAAGAGTAGTGGTATTTCACCTGCCCGATGGGGGGGGGGGCGCTTATTCTACACCTCTCCTGTCTCCTTGCCTACCAGAGAAGAGTCAGCTCAACAGGGGCTTCCTTCCCCTGGTTCCACCAAGTCCTGTCCTTGGCTGTGGTTTGGCTGAACAGCCCTGGACAGAGAGTATCTCCTCCACCCATTTCTGCCTCACTAATTGGATGAGGAGGCATGTGGTCACTTTAAGAAAGTCACAGTTACTCCCACAGTTTACTGCCCTTCATTGAATTTTTAAAATCTGACATTCAGAGCACTGGGCAGAAGTCACAGGGCATCAACCTAGGGGGCCCCAGCAGGGGGTGAGGGAACCAGTGAGCGCCTGCCCTGGTTAGGGGGACTGCAGGCCGTAGGGGCAGAAGAGGAGCGGAGGAGACGGTTCCCCGGAGGTGGCCCCAACGCCCCACACAACTGGGGCTATTCATGGGAAGGACCTGGCTGGAGTCCAGAATCACCACCGCCGCCAGCCACCCCTTTGCGGGGGCCGAGGCCCCGCTGCCGCCGCCTGCCCACTCCCCTCAGGAGGGGAGAGAGGAGGGAGCCACTCTGGGAGTGGGGACCGCAGAGAGCGGAGCAGGACGCGGGGGTGGTGGGGGGGAGGGGTAGCGAACTTGGCGCCCCAGCCCCCCCACCCAGTTCTTGGAGCCGCTGTCCCTTACCCACGTTGTTCCAACATGCCAGAGGCCGTTCTCCTTGGAGACCCGCTGACGACGTGGGTGGGGTCGGGTGCGAGATTTCCACCCTCTGCCGGGAGAGTCAGCGAGAGTCACCGGAGCCGCCCAGCAGGTGGCCTCCGAGGCACGGGCCCCTCTCTTGGGGCGAGCCCATTCCGGGACGCCGTGCCCTTCGCACAGGGAAGAGAACTCGCCCGCGCTCCGCCGGCTTCTCGGGACAGGTGGCCAGAGGCGCTGGACGCCTGGGCGCGCCTCTCCCCCACGCCCAATTCGGGGATCTGAGCCCCACTGCCTTTCCGTGGCTGAGGGCACCGGGGGCCATGCGTTCCCTTCTCTCAGGACGACTGACCCACGTTCAGCTACTGTCCACGTGGAACCCTTCTCCAACTGGCCATTGAATTTCTCCCTGGGGTATTTGCTGCGAACGTCAAGATCTGCACTTGCGGCCCCGCCCCGCCGCGCCCTGGGCTTCAGGGCTCACCGCAAGGGCCTTGTACTCACTCCTCCGGCCTAGGGTCCGCGAGGGTCCGGGTGGGGGAACCCTCTCCCGTGTGGGCCGACGCTCCAGCGCCTCGCGTGTTCAGGAATGGTTGATTGGGACGGCGAGGTGTTGACCGGTCCCTAGAGGATTCCGACTTTCGTGGCCACCGTCCTGCTGGGTGATGGGTAGAAGACTGCAATGTCGATGAAGTCCTACTTGCTGATTTTCCTTTATGATTTGTGTTTTTGGTGTGTGCTTTACTAAGAAATTTTGCTTACCGCAGTGTCACAAAGATTTTTTTTCCTATGTTTTTCATTCGTGGTTTTATAGTTTCAGGCTTTACATTTTGGTTTATGATTCTTTTTTTTTTTTTTTTTTTCAGTTGGAGTCTCACTCTGTCGCCCAGACTGGAGTGCAGGGGCCGCTCCCGGCCACCGCAGCCTTGACCTGCTGGGCTCTGGCGATCCTTCCGCGTCAGCCTTCCAAGTAGCTGGAACTACAGGCGCGCGCTACCACACCCGGCTAATTTTTGATTTATTGTAGAGATGAGGTCTCGCCAAGTTGCCCGGGCGGGTCTCGAACCCGCGGGCTCGGGCAATCCACTCACCTCAGCCTCCCAAAGGCGCGGGATTACAGGCTGAGCCACCGAGCCCGGCCTTATGATTCTTTTTTAGTTAACTTTTGCATGTTGTGTAAGATATAGTTTGCAACTTTTTTTTTTCTTTTCCTTCTCTCTTCTTCCTTCCTTCCTTCTTTCTTTGACAGTCTCCTTCTGTCTCTCAGGCTAGAGTGTGGTAACAAAAACGGCTCACTGCAGCCCAGATCTGCTGGGCTCAAGTGATCCTTCCACCTCAACCTCTGGAGTAGCTGGGACTACAGATGTTCACCATCACACTCAGTTAATTTTTTATAATTTTTTTTGTTTTTTAGTTGGAGTCTCACTCCATCACCCAGGCTGGAGTGCAGTGGTACACTCACAGCCACCTCAGCGTTGACCTACTGGGCTCAAGCGATCCTTCTGCCTCAGCCTTCCAAGTAACTAGAACTATAGGTGCATGCTATCACACCCGGCTAATTTATTGATTTATTGCAGAGATGAGGTCTCGCCAAGTTGCCCAGGCTCTTTTCCAACCCGTGGGTTCAGGCATTCCCCTCACTGTGGCCTCCCAAAGTGCTGGGATTACAGTGCTTTTGACTTTTCTAGCTACTTTGCTTTGGCATGTAAATTTTAGAATTGGCGTGTCAATTTCTACCCTCCCACCTTCCACCCTCAGAAGCCCATGGGCTTTCTATTGGAATTGCATCGACTCCACCATTTAGTTTGTGGGTAAAGTAGACATCTTAACACTGCTGAATCTTCCAATCAATGGACACAGTTCAGCTCTCCACTTGTTTATTTTTTCTATGATTTCCCTCATCAATATTTTCTAGTTTTCAGCACACAAATCTTGCATATATATTGTTAAATTTCTACCTAAGTTTTTAATGATTTGGAGTGCAATTTTCAGTGTTTCTAGCTGTCTGTATCTGAGGCAGAAACATAAGTTCCACAAATCTTTATCTTATTTTCTGGCCCATTTCTGCTTCATTCTGGCCCTTTCTCCCCAGTCCTTCCTACCTGAGGAAAAGATTTTCAAACCCCATAGTAAAGGACAGGCACCAAGAAATCTTTGCCAGTTACTCACAACTCAGGACGATTAAACGCTCTCTTCTTTTAGCTTGTACTAATTTTCCCAATTCCCTGATCCTCATAAAACTGAGCACAGGAACATTTTTGCACCACCCACACCAAAGCATGGGGTCCTTCCTTTCCCTTTGCTAAATCTGAGTTTGAAGATATCTTCCACCTCACAGAGATCTTCTTCCTCTGTCATTACATCTGAACTTCATAATTTACCAATGCATGAATTCATGCAACCACCATGCCAGTCATGGTGCTAGAGAACTCTGTTCTCTTGGAGCCCCAGTGTTCCTAGATATGATAGTGACCATTGCCGAAGAAAGTCCCAGAACCAGAAGCTGACCGGACTCATGACATACTCCTGATGTCTGGCTTCAACTGAGACCTCACAACTGCTGAGCAATCCTTTTCAGAAGTCCTGGAGGCTGCCTGTGAGCTCCCTCTGTTGGGTGTTCCAAATTGTCACCCTCCTCAAACACACACTTCTATCCCCATCTCCTTCTTTCCTAGGAATAAATCAAGATCGTCCAATGGGAGCATCTTCATCCTCCTTCAGATCCTCCATTGTCTTCCCATCCCTACTCCAGCCAACCTGAGCAGCCAAGAAAGCAACAGATCCCCATCAGGATCGTGGCCAGCACCAAGACCTGCACTAGGCTAAGGGAGGTATGGGACTGCACAGCTGGCTTGGGGACAAGCCTCTCAAAGCTGGAGCAACTCAAAGTCTAGCAGGACACACCAACAGCTTAAACTGGGACAGACCCTGTCTGCCTACCCTAGTCTAAGAAGTGGACTTGAGGGGGTGGTTGGCAGTGTCCACCCTACCCTTGACTGAGACCACCCAAACAACTAATTATTTGACCTTATCCTGCCATTTTTTCAGAGGGGAGGAGGAGTCTTGCTATATTGCCCAGACTTGTCTTGAACTCCTGGGTATAAGTGATCTTCCTGCCTCGGTCTCCTGTAACTGAGACTACTGTCCTGCCTTTACTTTATCTCTCAAACAACTCTCCTCTTCAGTGCCTGACATCTCCCAGGGGAGTGTGTGTGTGTGTGTGTGTGTGTGTGTGTGTGTGTGGTGGGGCTGGACTAGGTCTCAAGTAGGCAGACCGTGGATCAGTCTGGCAGCAGCTGATGGACCCAGCTGAAGTGATGGGGGGAGGACCACAGACCAAGGGAAGATCTGATTGAGAACACAGGAGATGAGAGATGAACTCAAGTGATAAACCTGGTGCAGGCATCGTAGGGCTGAGGCAGAAACTCAGGAAAACTCACCAGCCAGTTGGTTGAATCAGAACTGGTCCAGATTCCTATCAGGTTTGGGGAGGATGTCCAGCCTTCACATGGGGGCTAATTGTGGGGCAGAACCCAAAAAATGCAGAGTAGGCGTTAGACACTGGCTCTTGGCTTCTTACAGACCTGTGCTTAAACCTAGCTCTGTTACTCACTATCTATGTGACCTTGGGCAAGTTTCTTAACTTTCTGAGCCTGGCTTCACTATCTGGGTATTTGAAGCTATGGCATATTTTTAAGTGCTAAAAAAGTGACTGATATTACTTTGACTCCTCTTCGATGTATTTTTCTCTAAAATCTTCCTTCCCCCTGCCTACCTTCATCCTGGAGCCCATTTTCCTCTTCCAAGCTGACTCCTCTCTCCGTGACCTCGATGGTCCCCAGAAACTTGCTTTCTCACCCATACGCTCTCTTCTAGTATCTTTGATGTCTCTCTCCTCCCCCCTCCCCCACCATGCCCCACGCCTTCCCTTCCATCTTCCGAAGGATGCTGCATCCTCTGCCCTGAAAAACCTCTCCCATGCCTCTGTTTCCCTTTCAAGTGCTGCCCTTTCATGCCCTGCGGCATGGGTGCTCCGAGTCCACCATCTTCACTCCTTCCCATTCACATGCTTAAAAAGTTTTTTTAACCTTTTCAGTATGCATGATTAAAAATATATACGAAAGTAGACAGAATAGTATAAAAACCTGCCCACCAATCACCCATCCTCAACAATTTATCAACTCATGGTCAGTTCTGTTTGGTCCACCTCCCTTTCTACATATTATTTTGAAGCAAATCCCATACATCATACTATTTCATCCATAACTACTTCAGCTAAAAGATTTTTTTTTCTGAGGCTGGGTCTCACTCTGTCTCCCAGCCTAGAATGCAGTGGCATGGTCACAGCCTCTACTTCCTGGGCTCAGGCAATCCTTCCACCTCAGCCTCCAGAGTAGCTGGGTCTACAGGTGCATGCCACCATGAATGGCTAATTTTTTATTTTTTGTAAAGACAAGGTCTCATTGTTTTGCCCAGGTTGGTCTCAAATTTCTGGGCTCAAGCAATCCTCCCATTGCAGCCTCCCAAAGTGCTGGAATTACAGGCACGATCCACTGTACCCAGCCGAAAAGACTCTTTTAAAAACAAATAAAACCTAAAGAATTTCCAATTGTTTCAATAATGTCATGTATATTCTACAGGTTAAAAAATAATTGGGTCCATATAAGTCTGCACATTTCAGTTTGTTGATATGTCTTTCAGGTCTATTTTAACCTATAGTTCCCCCCCCACCCCCACCCCAACCCACACATCTTTATCTTCCCTTGAAATCAGATTGCTTGCCTGTAGAATTTCCTACAGTGTGGAGTTTGCTGATTCATCCCCCATAGTATTGTTTAACTTCCTCCTGTGTCCTCTGCATTTCCTATACATTGACACTTAGCTATAGAAGCTTTTGGCAAATACTTCATAGCTAGTGGCGTGTTCTTCCACCAGGAGGCGCCTGACATGGGAGAGGAACCTCTTTGGATGATGCTAACCACTGTTCTTGCTCAATGCCCAGATCCATTACTTCATTTGAGGTTAGGAAGGTGATTGTTCCTTCTTCATGTGTTCCTCAGCATGCTTCTAAAAGGAAGGACTTACTGTCATCCAATTCTTGGCTTGGGTAAGAAAGGCAGGAAGAATGCTTTATTCTTTCATCTATTAACATGTTTTTAAAATAGTACATTGGTTAATTAGCACTCTTTAATGATGACTAATTAGATTTTAATTTTGGTATAATTATAAATGAATTATTTAAGCATTTGATATATTTTAATCCACTTTTGTTATTATTATTTTTGAGTCACAGTCTCACTCTGTCACCCAAGCTGGAGTACAGTGGCATGGTCATGGCTCTCTGCAGCCTTGACCTCCCGGGTTCAGTCGATCCTTCCACCTCAGTCTTCCAAGAAGCTGGGATTACAAGCACATGCCACCACACCTGGCTAATTTTTTTTTATTTGTAGAGACGAAGTCTTCCTATGTTGCCCTGGCTGGTCTTGAACTCGTGGACTCAAGCAATCCTCCTTCCTTGGCCTCCCAAAGTGCTAGGATTATAGGCTGAATCACTGTACCTGGCCCATTTTTGTTATTATTCTTACTGATATTCAGATTATTCTATCTTTGACCAACAGTTAGTGTGTCCTCTGGACTGATCCAAATAATCTTTGACATCTGGATGACATGATGTTCCAGGCATAGCTTGTACATTTCTTGCTAGATTTGCACTAATCATGTTTCAAGGAGCCCTGATCCCTTTTTAGTAAAACCTGGTATTTCAAGATCACAATCTGGGCACTGTGGGAGCCCATTGCTACTGAGTTAGTCATTGTCTTCAGGATGTTTTAGTGGATAAATGCGGAAAATATGTTTTCTTTTTAATCAATTATTCAAGAGTTTATACTGATACAGCCAATACAGAATCAGGACTATAGACCGAACTATTATTTAACCTCTTTTGTCTTGCATTTATTTATGTCTCCTCTCTCTCACATTGAGGATCTTGGTTCATAAGGACTCTGAAATGATAGAACTAGAATATCACATAATTACTTATTTGCTTCAAGAGGCTCAGAATAATAATACCGATGCTCTCACCAACAAAATACTTACTAAAAATCTTTATAATGTTTTTGTCTGTTTTTCTATTCTTTGTATTTATCCTACTAGTGATGTACTAATAAATTACTATGTGAAGTTATTCCTTTCTGTGTGTCATACTATCAACTTGATACACAACTAGGTTCATCTATTTCTTTTCCTTTTTTTTTTAAGGGATGGCTTTTGTGGTATTGTGATACAGTAAGAAATATATATTTGATCTCTGCCCCCAGTTTCTAACGTAGAGTTCCTAATACCCTTGTAGATAACAGTGCTAGGAGAATCTTTTGCTCTGATATTTGGTCTTTGACCCTGGTTCCTGATGCAGAGCACCTAAGTTTTGTAATTTTCTGAATGAGAGGATCCTCTGACACAGAGCTCCTAAATCCCTTGGAATTTCCTGGGTGATAGGAGCCTCTTTTGTTCTATAAGGTCACCCTTGGTGGGCTCCTGAATGGCCTCAGAATGGGGGCTGGTTTCCAGGTGAACCCACCAAGTGATTTGAGCGTTGGGATGTTCAGTCACCCTAGGCCTCCAGGAAACAGAGAAGGGGTGAAGATTGGGTTGATCACCAATGGCCAATGATGTAACTGATCATGCCTACATAATGAAGACTCTATTAAAAACCAGAAATTGACCTTCCATATGACCCAGCAATTCCCCTATTTGGAATATTCCCAGAGGAACTCAAATCATTCTACAAAAAAGATACCTGCAAATGTATGTTTGTTTCAGCTCTATTCACAATAGAAAAACATGGAACCAACCATGCTGCCCATTGAAGCTGGAATGGATTTTTAAAAATGTGGTACATATACACAATGGAGTATTGCACAGCCATAAAGAAGGACAAATATATGGACTTCGCAGCAACTTGGATGGACTTAGAGTCTATCATACTCAGTGATCTATCACAGAAACAAAGAACAGAGTACCATATGTTCTCACTCATAAGCAGAACTTGAACAATTATAATACTATAAGAGAGGGATTGGCAGTAGTGAGAAACTGTCACGGGAGGAGGGTGGGATTGGCAGTTGAGGGAAACTGCTAGGGGAGGGAGGGACACACCTCATCAACAACAGTATCTGCATAATCAATGTTTGTATACCTAACCCTAAATTGTACACCACATCTTTATAATAAAAAAAACCTCACAAGGTCAGGGTTCTGAGATCTTCCAGATTGCTGAACATGTGAAGGTGCCTAGAGGATGGCGTACCCAGAGAGAGTATGGAAGCTCTGTGACCCCACCCACATACCTTGCCCCATGCATCTCTTCCATCTGGCTGTTAATCTATAACCTTTGTAATAAATATCCTTTATAAGAAATGGATAAACTTATAAGTACTTCCCTGAGTTCTGTGAGCCACTCTAGCAAATGAATCAAGTGCAAGGAGGAGACTGTAGGAACCCCCGATTTATAGCCAAATGATCAGAAGTACAGATCACAACCTGGGATTTGCAACTGGCATCTGAAGTAAGGGCAGTCTTGTGGCACCGAGCCCTCAACCTGTAGGAGCTGAGGCTATCTTCAGGTAGATAGTGTCAGAATTGAATTGAGTGGTAGGACATCCAGCTGGTATCTGCTGGAGAATTGCTTAGTGGGGGGAGAGCACACATCCATTTTGATGAGCAGAGGTGAAATAGTTTGTATTGAGTGTTGAGGGTGAGAGTAGGAAAAATTGCTTTTTCTTATCTCAGACAACTTTTTATTCACGCCCTTCAATTGCTCCTGTGTAACTGAAATTCATGAATCAGGCTGGGCACAGTGGATCATGCCTATAATCCCAGCCCTCTGAGAAGCTGAGGCAGGAGGATTGCTTGAGGCCAGGAGTTCAAAAGCAGCCTGGGCAACATGGTGAGACGTCATCTCTACAATAAATTTAAAAATTAGCCAAGAGTGGTGGCATGTACCTGTAGTCCCAGCTACTCAGGAGGCTGAGGTGGGAGAATCACTTGAGTCCAGGAGGTTGAAGCTGAGGTAAACTGTGATTGTGCCACTGCACTCCAGCCTGGGCAACAGAGTGAGGCCCCGACTCAAAAAAAAAAGTCACAAATGGCCTCCCAGCTTTCACCCTCCTTGACTTTTCTTCTGCCTTTCACATTCTTTACCACTGTGCAGGTTATTCCCCATGCTTGCTCGCACCCCCTGACCCATTCATCCCCTTGCCTGCTCAGTCCCGCTATGTCTTTGGGGGAGTGGTCCCCCCTGAACCCCACTGCCCAAGCTTACAGCTGGGTCTAACCAAATAAGGACTTTGGCAGGAGTTTGGAAGATAGAAGGAGAAGCAAGTTGTGGTGTTTATTCCTCCCTGCTTTGTCCATGCCTTGATGTGGGTCAGACTGTGGCTAATTTCCCATGCCTACAGCTTCTGTTGGTGGCTCCTCTTCCACAGCTTCCGCTCTAACTTGGCTTAAGACAGTTCTCTCTCCTTGTTCTCTCAAGCCCAGGGTTGTTAACAGCTATCTGTCTTTGGACGCATCGCCATCTTCTGCTGGTTCTCGTATCGTCCCCATTCTTCTGTGAAGAACCTTATTTAAATGATCAGGAATTGAACCTTTTTGCACATGCATCTGTTTGGGAACTTGGCCTACAGCTACCCCGCTTTGGCATTCTTTTGACCCTAACAGGAGGGACTGGGAGAGCCCAGAGAAGCTCTCCCCAGGGTAACATTCTTCTGTTACACAAGTATTTTCTAAGCACTTACTATGTGCCAGGTACCATGCTGGGTGCTGGGAAGGTGCTGCCTCTTTGTTGCTGGACATGGACGTGATGTTGATATTCTGGATCTATTATGGCTGTATTCTAGAAGATTAATACCTTGGGTTAAGGGAGTAAAGAGGGGCCCTCAAATGAGTCATCAGAGAGAATCTGAAGCACATATGGCCAGACCTTCTCAGCCAGAAAGGCCTATCTGGGCTTCTGGTTTGAGTGTGAGCTGAGAAGTCAGGATGTGCATCAGAGTGGAAATGGGGACGCAGGCTTGGACCACAGAGATCTGCCAACTGAAGACTGGTTCTACCATGGCAGGAAGCATAATGTCTCAAAAATGAAAGCAGAGCATCAGAGAATTGCTGCCTCTCTAGAGAAAGAGAAAATAGTTCTTCCAGGGGAGGGACTGATTCCCACTGCCAGCCCTAGCAAATCCCATAGATGGTGGTGCGGTTTCCCTGTGATGCCCCCCTCTGAATTAGGTCATAATCTTTCCCTTATCACCCACAGCACACTGGGTGGCTCAGGACCAAACAGGGAAATAAATCCTGAAACCAGTGTGCATCCTAACCTTGTATGACTGTGAAACCCTTTGAAAACTATCCCACATTTTCAGGATGTCAGCAGGAACTTTGGAGTCATCACTTGTGCCTGGATTAGAGTAGAAAGTGTAAATAAAAATAGTCCCTAAGACAAATCAATTGCTGCAAAATTTAATTAATTCTCTAAGACTTTTAAGCAGAATTTTCAAAACAACAATTAAAAAGGGTAACGACTTTTTAGACTTACGTGTAAAATTTTGACTCAAGATATCACAGCACTTACTAAGGAGATGACATATATCAATGGTAACAATAGTTACTTGGTAAGTACTTCTTATGCAGTTAAAACATCATAACTGCAAGTCAACTTCTCCCAGCATCCTGCGATACTTAGCACAGCTTTAAAGGGAGAGTACATCCATTAACTATGTAGACTGTGTTAAACATTTTAAAACCTTTTAAGAACTATGCTTAGTGATTTTTTAATGTGAAAATACATAAAAATGCACTCTAAAAACGTAAATGTTGTCCATCATTCCACCACTGAAAACACTAACATGTATTGAGTGTTTACTATGTGCTAGGCATTGTTCTAAACATCTAGCATGTTTGGAACAGCAGTATATATTAACTATGATAGATATTACTATGTTAATATAGTCTGTATTAATTAATACAGTGTATGTTACTATATTAATGGGTTATAGATCACATCATTACTTAGGAGGTAGGTAATATTATTGTTCCAGGTAATTGAGATTCAGAGATGTTAAGCAACTTGCCCAAGATCACATAGCTAGTAACTATGATTCAGATTTAGACCTGGGTATTTTGGCTCCAGAGACAGACCTCTTAACAATTTTATTAAGAAGGAGGTATCACACTACCAGATTTTAAACTTTACTAAAAAGCTACAATAATCAAAACAGCTTGGTATTGGTACAGGGACCTAGTTTGATATTTGTAATTTTGTATTCATTTTCTGAAACAATAGCTTCAAAATTTTATAAGCCTTCAATCCCCAATACCTAAAGGAACACTTGAAGGTAAGGAGACTCACAGAGAACTGAAGTAACTTGCCCAAGTTTACACGGCCAGTAAAAGTAGCAGAGCTGGCATTCAGTCTCAGACAGTGAAAATCCAGAGAACACATCTTTAATACTGACTCCAAATAGTCTAGAAAAGCTTTAAAGGAAAGTCTGCAAGTCCATGTCTTCAAAGACATTCTGCTTTAAGTCATTTACCTCATTCATGAATCAGGCAAACCTTACACTTTAAAATTTGAATTTTCGACCAATTCAACTTCAATACAAAATATCTGTGTGATTGTTGTGGTGGATCAATAAATACTATCATTACACCTTTTTCAGTTGAGAAGTTTTTATGTTAAATAATTTTCTGAGCATAATATCAACTATATACTAAGCAATGGAGAATCTATCATTTAAATTCAGGTGAATTTGACTTCTAAGTTCATGTTAACTGCAACTCATTATTGCCTAAATTTAAGATCCTGGAATTAGATTTGCTACTAATGTTTTTATTTTACATTTACTTGCCAATTGCTAAATATTATTATGTAATCAAAGCTATATATCTTTTAAAATTGTCATAATAATCTTTTAAGCTCATCTTTATTTCAGCAGAGTTAGCTAAGATTTAAAGGAGTTCAGCCACTTGTCTGTTTTTCCAGATATAATAGTGGTGGAGCATTCTCAAAGAGACTTGAATCTGAAGTCTACCTTTTCTACCCTATCATGGGAAATTACCATCGGTGACATTTTATAACCCACCCAGAGAGACAAGACTGATTTCTCCTCAGCTGCCTCATGTGTGTCAAATCAGGAAGTCCTGCTCTTGAAAACTCACTTTATTCTCTGAACTTTTGATCCAAAAGACTTTTGACATTTTCTAAAAACCAAAGTAATCTACCCCTAAACTTTAAAGATGTATTCAAGGCTTTGAGAACCTATTTCCAAACAGAGACTCAAAAAACATTTTGTGCATTCTCAGCACAAAACTCTCAGCATGGCTGTCGTAAACGAGGAGGTCCAGAGTATACAAACATTAAGTCACAATACAAGTGTTAACAATCATATCTCTGTCTAAATTTACCTTGTGTAAGTATTCTTATCTCCATGGGACTATTCTATTGAATAACACGTCACCAGAAAGAACAGAAGGATTTTTCTTTGTCCTTAAGCGTGGCAAGAATTGATTTTTCTAAACAGCTCCAAAGTGTGTGCTTCCATTCTATAATCCATCTTAAGTGTTTTAAAATAAAAGAACAATCAAATCACTTGGCAGAAGGAGGCCTATTGATGCCCAGAAAGGTCAATTTATATTCACTAGGAGCCTTGGCAAGCAGCATGATTGATATCATTCAGATTTGAGACCCGAAGTGATAAAGAGTTACACATGGCCACGCGCCACACTTCAGGGCTCACGGCACCCTGGTGAGTTATTGTTTTGTTTTGCCCCTGGTTCTTGTAGGCTGAAAACTTCATTTTCATAAATTAATCAGTGATGACATTTTGCATTTCTGATTTGTTACCCTTCTCAAAAGGCCTTTCCTTGCAGTTTATAATGCTGAGTGGCACAGTTTCAAGCTGCCCAAAGAGATATGAAACAATTGGATAATCAAAAGACTTTTTTGTCTGTTATCAGGGCAAATTAATATAGGATTCTCTACAAGCTTCATTGCAAAGATATTTTTAAATCCTTTTATTATATGTTGAATAGATATAAAAACATATTTATTTAAAAATGTATAAATTTTGAAAAGTAACAACAGAAACCCTATATTCCATCCACCTGAAAAAAATTTCTCTGAAATTTTCTGTCTACTCCTAGATTTTATCCTATTTTATCCCCATTAGAAGTAACTACTATACTCAGCTTTGGGTTTAAACAATGTATTGTTTACTTTGAATGTTTTTATATATGTAATGTGTAGCAGAATCATACTGTGTGGATTTTTTGTGATTTACTTATTTTCCTCTTTAGCATATCTGCAGTATTTATCCATGATGATATATAGTTCATTTATAATACTATATATGATTCTATTATGTGAATATGCCACAATTTATTTATCATTTTTGATCAATGGACATTTTGATTGTTCCTATTTCTCTGCAGTTTTGTTGTTAATACTCCTATATATCAACTTTCCCACATGTATCTATTGGTGCACAAGAGTAAAAGTTTACCTATTAACATAGAGAGATAGGAAGTTCAATAGATATTTATGGTATATTTATGTATTTATGCAAAATCTATTACTAATTATCTAGCCTGCATATGGAATTGTGGGATTAGAGGGTATTAACATGCAACTTTGCTAGATATTGTCAAATTATTTTTTAAGGTGTTTTGTACATGACTCCAGGTCGTCTATACTTTCAATGATATTTGATATTGTCAGACATTGACTCTTTTGTGCGTATGGAATATGTCAAAGGAAATAATATTGTGAATTTAATTTGAATTTGCCTGATTGTTTATGAAGAGGAACACAATTTTGCATGCTTGTGTTTCCCCTTTATCAAAGTACCTATATTTAACTATTATTCTGCTAAGTTGTTCATCTTATTTTTCTTAGTTTGGCATTACAATGACAAAACTATTTTTTTCTATTTTTCACTTATCTTTTTATTTCTTGTGTGGTATTTGACAAAACAAAGTTTTTATTTTATGGCAGATACATTTTAAAATAATTTATTTATGCTCTGTCCTTTTGCCTATTATTTATGAAATCTTTCCCCGATCAATAGTTATTTTATCTGCTTAAAACTGCTTTTGTATGTGGAATGAAGTACAAACCTAATTTCATTTTCCAGCTCATATGCACAGTCACTTGATCTAGCATCATTTCTTATAGACCCATATTCCTTCTCTTATCTCCAGGGTCACCTCTACCATTCATTCATTCAGTTTACATTTATTGAGTGGCTAATCTGTGCTGGCACCCTACTACAAGTTAAAACTGGATTAAAATTCTTACCTTAATGGAGCATTGATTCATTTCAATTAGAAGAGAAAATGAATAACAATTTTAAAAAAAATACAAAGTAAAATTACAACATGTCAAATAGTAATCAGAACATTAAAAAGAGAAGGCGAATGGAAAGTGTGGGGCTAGGGTGGAACTATTTTTTAATAGTGTTGTCAGAAAAGACCTTACCAAGAAGATAGCATTAGAGCAAATCGTTCAAGCAAATGAAGGAATGTATCATATAAATATCTGGAGGAAAAGCATTTCAGTTAGGAGGAGAGCAAGTGCAAAATCCCTGAAGCAGAAGTGTTCCTGGTGTGTTCAGAGAGTCAGCCTATCTGAAGAGCATGAACAAGCAACAGATAGAAGATAAGTTCAGAATGGGAGGATGGGACCAAATCTATTCGGCAGGAAGCTTTCTAAGTATGACATAATCTGAATTACATTTTCAAAGAATCACGGTGTTGACCAATCCATATCCACAATGCATGATGTATATTAGTGGCAAATAATTACTGAGTCTCAGGGGACTAAAACCATAAAAGTTTAATTTTTTCCCATGTTACGTACTCATTGCAAGTCAGCTGAAGACTCTGCTCCACCCTTCTCCTCACTTAGGGATCCAGAGTACCAGAGTAAGCTACCATTGAAAGTGCTACTGATTCCTAGGACAACCAGAACAAAGACTGGTCCAGTGTACCAGCCGTTACAGCTTTCATTCATCTAGAAGAGGTCACAGCACTTTTCCATGAATCAACATAAATGACATGGGCATTTAGGCTTCTAGGGGGTGAGGAAGTACAGCCTTACTATGAATAGGAGGGAGAATTGGAAGTATTTGGTGGATGGCACGGGTGTCTACCACAATCTCTCTGGTTTGCTGTGTAGAGAACACACTATAGGTGGGCAGGGCAGAGGCAGACAATGCAGTTTATGAAAAGATAGCTTAAAACAGGGAGGGAGGTAGAGGAGGATGTGGTGAGAATTGCTTGGATTCTGGGTACATCAAGTAAGTAGAACCAACAGGTTATTGTTGATAGATATGATGTGAAGTATAAAGAATGAGAAGAGGTAAGGATGACTCTAAGAAGATCTTAAGTGCTCTCACCACAAAAACTCAAATGGTAACTTGGCAGGGATAGATGTGTTAATTAGCTTGATTATGGTAATCACTACACAATGTATATTTACATCAAATCATCATTTTGTACACCTTGAATATATCAATTTTTATTTGTCAATTACATAGTTTAAAAATATTATCTGGTAGCCACTCTTACTACTTGGATATCAGCTTGCAACCTATTTGTGAGTCCTTTGAAGGTAATCTACTTTTTGTTTTCATTTGTTTTTGTTTTTATTTTTAGCTTTTGTCTTGTAAGATCTTTGCTTTCTTGGGTTTTCTGACATTTCACTAAGATGTGCAATGGCTTTACACATCAATAGAACAATTAATTATTAGAACCAGAAAACTAACATTGATACACCATGAACTAAACTTCAATTTTTATTCAAGTCTTAAAAAATAATTTTCTATTAATGTCTTTTTAAGTCTAAAATTGAATCCAGGATTCAAAATTGCATTTACTTTTTGTGTATTCTTAGACTCTTCAACCTGTGATAGTTTTCAGTCTTTCTTGATTGTTCATGACCTGATATTTCTGAAGGGTATTGGTCAGTTGTTTTGTAGATACAACTCAGATTTCTCAGATTTTCTTATGATTAGTTTGGGTTTTCTCAGATTTTCTCAGATTTTCTTATGATTAGTTTGGGTTTGTACATATTTGGTAAAAAGACCAAAAAAGCAATGTTGTAATCTTCTCAGTGTATATAGAGAGTACACAACATTGATATATCTATAATTGGTGGTATTAATTTGATCCTTTGGTTAGAACAATGTCTGCCTACATGATTCTTTTAAAATGTGTGCCATAACTGCATTTTAGTACTTTATTTTTCAGGCATGTGAAACATTTTTTTATATTCTCTGCCTGATAATTCTACTATTTGATGGCACCACTCTGCCCCAGGATATCATTGTTTAATGTGAGAAAACTTGAGTGAAGAGAGGATTCTGGTGCAAGTCACATCTCCTCTATTAATAGAACAGTGGGAAGGTAGTGGAACTTGCAGTCCAATTAATGAGAACACAAGACAACCACTTACCAACTACAATTATAAGTAACTTTCTCTATCTGAACATTGGTTTCGCTATCTGTAAAACAGGAATAAGCATTGGCTGGCTTATTTATAGAGATTAGTAAAAGAGATTACAAAATAAAATCTGTCTCTTACAGATTTGAGAAATACAAGTGAGTAGTATTGACTTAAGATAGTCAATTATCAATATAAGACAATTATTATCAATATCAGATACATACAGTCACTTCTAAAATAAAATTAGAGTGTCCACACTGAGTAATGCAGGCACTTATGCTGTTGTACAAAGGGGAACTAATCTGAGTGAGTGATTAAGAAAATTTCATCTTAAAGGAATACTGAGTAGGCCACAAAGCATATTCACATTCTTTGTTTTACTTTAATTTCACAACAAGATGTGGTAGGCAAATTAAATATTTGTTGCACCCATTATACAGATAATAATTCTGAGTCATAATGATGCCAAATAACTTATCTAAGTTTTCTGTGCTAATAAGCAGGTAGCACAGGAAGGATTTGAAAACAGACTTCTTGAGTCTAAGACCAATACCTCTACACCAATACCTCTGTTGCTTCTTTTGCCATCTAATTTCGATTCAGTTTCACATCAGCATTCTCTTCTTAACATATCTGGATGTCTAGCAACATTTAAGGGCACTTCAGTGTATTACTCTTTCTCCCCTCTACAATGTCTACCCTCCAAAAAAAAAATTCTTCAAATTTTGTTTATTCTTCCTGATCAATCAATATCCCTTTCCAATGAGATATTAATCAGTAGCATTATTTATTATGGAACCAACTGTTTTCTGACTACTTTTTTGTAATAATAGTCATATGTATAATTTTATAATTTGAATATATTTGTCTATACACATTATTCCTATTCATCATCTCATTGTAAATGAAGACCATGTTTAGTGGGTTATGTGTTCTCTTACAATAGATTTGGATGCTTTGTTTGTTTGTTAGTTTGCTTTGAGTTGGAGTCTCACTCCGCCACCCAGGCTGGAGAGCAATGGAATGCATGCTCACGGCCACCCCAGCATCGATCTGCTGGGCTCAGGCGATCATTCCACCTCAGCCTTCCAAGTAGCCAGAACTACAGGCATGCGCTACCACTTCTGGCTAATTTTTTGATTTATTGTAGAGATGAGGTCTCACCAAGTTGTTCAGACTGTTCTTGAACCTGTGGACTCAGGCAATTCTTTCACCTCAGCCTCCCCAAATGCTGGAATTACAGGCTTGAGCCACCACATCCAACCATGAATGCTTTAATCTAGAAAAAGAAGCAAATAAGGTAGGACTACTCAGATACACGAAAACCTAGGCCAAGGGTCATTGGGAACCTCTTAAATCTTAACACATGCTCCCCCTCCTAATATGTCTTAGCTCTAAAGTGCCTTAGAAAGAAGGACTATCTATATAGGGCCAAGGATTGCCTGTTTCAGTAACCTTAGAGGAAAACTTGAACACTCAGAAAATTCCCTAACCGTTCTATTCAACACAAAATTCTATAACATTTACCCTACTCAGAGAAACATGGTTAATATAATGATAATCACAGCTAACTTTCATTGAACACATTATATGTGTGCATTTGTAATTTTTAAAAATTTTACTCATTTATACCATATAAAACTGTACAAGAGATACATTTATGCCCTATTTTATACATGATGAAATTGAGGTGTGGATAAGAAAGATACAATTTCTGAAGTTGCATAGCTCATAAGCAGCCCAACCTAGATGTGAAGTCAGTCAGTTTGGTTCTGAAACTATACAATTAAGAAAAGTCAGGAAAACACTCACAGTAGGCTTCAAGCATAAAATTCCACTCCTTGCAATTCAACTCTCTCCTAAAGATAGGAAGATACCACAGAGGTCCTCATGGCTTACTTCTCAGAAAGGCGTGCTGCAAAAATTTGTCTCCTATAGAACCATCCATTTTACTTTTTTATGTTGGACATTCTAATTCATCATTTTTGTTTTATAATTTTAAATTTTGAATAATTATAAATTCACAGCAAGTTATAAAAAAATGTATAGAAACTTCCTGTATACTCTTCACCCAGTTTCCCCAAGTACCATCTTGTATAATAAAAGTACAAGAGCAAACCAGAAAATTTACATTGGTATCATACACTAACTATTCAAATTTTACCAGTTTTGTGTGCACGTATTTGAGTGTGTTTTATGCAGTTTCATCACAGATGTAATTTCATGTAACCATCACTACCATAGTCATAAAACTGTCCCATCACTGCAAGTCTCTCTCACCTGACATCCTTATCCTCATCTATATTTAACAATAAACATGTAATCAATGTGTATGCACCTATACCCAGTGCTTGCCCAAAGAGAAGCTTTAAAAAATATGGAAAATACAAAAATGGCAGTTAATATTGTGCAAAAGCACTTGCTGATCCCAAAGTTACTTGATTTGGGCACAGTTTTGGATTGTGTTTGGGTTTAGAGTGACCAGAGTTTTGCTTAGGAAGACTTCATTCTAAGCCTTAAAGAGGACACATTCATGGAAAAAAAATTCTCTTAATCATTGGAATGGGATGAACTGAGCAATTGTTTGTTTCTCAATTAAACTGAAGAAAATATGGGAAAGTGTTTTAGCTCTACCATTTCTGATCTATGACTGTCCATTTAACCACTGAGACCTCAGTTTCCTCCTTTACTGAATGTCAATAACAGATATGAGATCACTTTTATAAGGGTTTCCAGCCAATGTCAATGTAGTAGATTGTTCAAGGGATCATAGACTCACATTCTCAGTAGCTACCCACACTTCTTTTAGAAACATCTACATTACTGCAGATTTGAAAACAAAGCGTCTGCTGGGAGACTGTTGAGGGATGACAGAATTTGAATTCCTGAGACACAAGGCTGTGAAATGCCTGACAGAGAAGAATAGTTAATGTCAGATATGCTTGATTTGTTAGAGAAAACTGAAGGATACTTTCCTCTGGCTCAGATATTCATCAGTAAATGGAGGTCACAGAGATAGCAAATGACTTCAGTTTTTTCTAGCTGGTCACACATAAGCAGTACATCAAAACGTTGGGGTTTAAGTTCCCAATTCTGAGGAAAACTCACAGACAATACAGTAGATCACAGCATGGGGATATCTCATTAATTCTCTAATAGCGTTATAAGTACAGAGAAACCTCTGGTGGAATACAAAGAACCCTCAAATAAGGAAGCAGAAGACATCTATTCTAGATAAAGTCCTGTTATGTTAATATGAGGCCTTGGGAAAGTCATTTGATTTCTTTTTTTTTAATCTTTGCTTTTCTCTAAGATAGTATATTGCTCATCTGCTCACCTACCTTGTATATTGTTGAAATGAGTGAAATAAAAGAAAAAAAAATGTAAAAATGCTTTGTGGATTCCCAAGTGTTATATAGTATGTGTGCCTGTGTGTGTGTAAGTTTGTGTGTATGTATGTATATATGATACATACTTTCACACACACACATGAATGGCCAAGTGGTATATATGTGTGAATGTATATGTGTGTATCTGTAATATATATGTATATATATATATATATATATATATATTTGTGTGTGTGTGTATATATATATATTTATATATAGTAAATGTATGGTGTATGTATGTCCAAATATGTGTCTATATCTATATTTATATCCCTCTGTATATCTATGTGTGTACATATGTGTAGACATGTGACTTGCCAAGTAGTATCTATATGCATGCATATATACATGTATATTAGATAGTATCACAATGGCTATTGCTATCATTCAAGAAAAGGAAAACAGCTCAGAAACCAAAAAGCAATTATCAGATGAAAACTGGTATGTTGTGACAAATCAAGATATATGGTAGTGACAGATGCTGCTTTTCCTAGGAGTGTGCAAGATACAAGAACCTACAGCAGTTTAGAGCCAGAAGAGAGTGGATAGTCTTGAAACTTCAACTCTCAATCCTCATTTAACAGATGCTTAAATCACCACCCAAAGAGGGTGACCTATCCAAATTAGTAATGGGTACTAGACAATGATACATGAAGGAAAAGAGAAAGATTAATGGGAATACACATATGATAGATCAGTTTTTATAGGGAAAGAAGACATCAAGAAGTAGTATTTATACAAGGCTTTAAAAGATGGCTATCAACAGGCAGAGGCTAGAAGAAGGACACTCCATTCAGAGTAACCAACTGGAATCAAGACCAAAAGGCAAGAGCCTCTAGAATGTGCCTATAAAGTCTCATTTTAGGTATAGACAGAGTATGTGCTGTGTGAATTCTGTGTTTTCCAGGAGGAGAAGACTGGTTTCTATTTGAAAACCATGACCGTGTTGAAGAGCTGAGCTCTCTAGGAGAAAATAGAGACACAGATGATCATTAACTTCTTTTTGGCAATGGATACTTCCAGTTATTTAGATTATGAAAATCATTGCCAAACTTTTCTGTATCTTAGAATCACACAAGGATTTTTTAAAGTAGTGATTCCTGGCCACCACCCTCAGATATTTTGATTTAATTGGCATGGAGGAGAACATGGACTTGGAGACATTTTAAAAATTTCCCTGAGTGTTTCCTTTTTTTTTTTTAAGATGGGGGGTACAATTCATGGTTAGGTATACAAACATTGATTATGCAGGAACCTTTGCTGATGAGGTGTGCTCTTCCCTCTCCTAGCAGTTTCCCTCAACTGCCAATCCCACCCCCCTCTCCCTTGGCAGTTTCTCACCACTGCCAAACCCTTTCTTGTAGTTTTATGATAGTTATTCAAGGACCGCTTATGAGTGAGAACATATAGTACTCTATTCTTTGTTTCTGTGGTAGATCACCAAGCATGATCGACGCTAGATCCATCCAAGTCCCCGAGTGTTTCTATTGTTTAGAAAAGTTAGAGATCACTGGGTAAAGAAACAAATTAAGATGCAGCAAGTTTAATATGCTAACTTGTTACCTATGAGAGGGAATGGTAACCCTTCATTAACACTTTGACATGGATTAATTAATTAATATATTTAGCAAGGCAGCAAAAGATGAGACACTACACAGTCAAGTTTTGATTGTATACATGTTAATAAAACCCTTTGATAATTAGAGAAATAATATTTTATGTGCATTGAGAGTACTTTCTGGAGTTTAGAAAAACAAAAACATTGTATAGTGGAATCATGTGTTCCTGAAATTTTCCTTTTCTTCTATATCATTGGTTTTTCCTGCTCCACTGGAACTAAAGAGAAAGAAAACAGAGGAAGAGAAAATACTGTGTAATTTTTACATGAGGTCCCAAACTAGTAGTCAAAAGGGCATTTTGTAAGGTATTTTAAGTAAAGTATAATAGTTGTATTCATTATCAACTTGGTAAAGAGACAAGGAAAGAAATTGCCACTGGCTAGACCCAGCATTTACCAGAGGCATTAACTACAGTGCAATGGAAAACTTATAGCCTTTTAAATTAATCTATGAAAAATAAATGCTTATTAAGCACCAACTATGCATGTGTACCAAATGTCAACTGAGAGATATGTTAATAAATAAATTTGTAAAAGAAGACCCTGCCCTGTGGAACTTAGTGTATAATTGAGGAAATATCCAATAAACTAACAATATAATACAATATATGGTGTTGATAAATAAAGATAAAATAAAGCAGACAAATCAAATAGAGAGTGATGGTAGTGTACTGCTTTCAAATTGATTGCTAGAGAGTTATCTACACAAAGGCAATACTTGAACAGAGACCTAAATAGGAAAAAACGTCAGCCAGAAGATTATTAGAGAGAAAAAGCCTTCCAGAAAGATGGAATATTAAGAACAATCACTTTGAGAAGAAGACCATGCTTGGTGTGTTCAGAACAGTAAATAGCCAGGGTACTAGACACAGCATGTAATGAGTGTTAGTTGATTAGAAATGTGAGGTTAATATGGAATCTTTCCTCCCTCACTCCTTCCCTTTTTCTCTCCCTTCCTCCTTCCCTCCCTTTTGTCCATGTTCTCTTCCTCTCTTTTCTCTCTCTTTAGTTCCAGTGGAGCAGGCAAAACCAATGATATAGAAGAGAAAGAAAATTTCAGGAGCACATGATTCCACTATACAATGTTTTTGTTTTTCTATAGTCCAGAAAGTACTCTCAATGCACAATTACTTTTGTTCCAACTTCATAGTGAGAATAGTGTATCCCACTCATTTACTATATAAGGAAACTCACACTCAAAAAACTTTAAGCTACTTATTGTAAGAAACTTGTGTGGCATAGCTATGAACTGATTATGTCTTCTGACTTATGTCCCACTTTTTTTCTTTCTAGACTTCATCCACAGCATAAAATAAATAAAATGTAAAGCTTATTCCCAAATTGAAAGTTTTGCTTTATATGTCTTTATACATTTCACTGTTATGTGGAGCTCTGATACCAGGCCCTCTGTGGAAAAGTAAGAATTGCTTTCAGGGAAATAATATGGTTCTTTAATGCATGAATCTTACACAGTGACCCATGTGAGAAGTTTCTGTGAAAAGATTTTGAATATCTTTTTATTTCCTACCAATTTAATAGGTAACAAAATATGTTTGGGATATTAAGTGCCAGTATTTAAGAAAAATAGAATCCTAAGTAATTGACTCCTTCTTATATGTCTGTGTGAAGGCTTACTAGTCATTAGAAAACAATACAAAAGTGCGTGTTGTTGCAACACTGGTGTTAAAATTGAGAAACAAATTTGACATACTAGTCATGCAGCAAGGTGAATTTTGATAATAATATCTTATTATTGTGAACTATGTCAGTCCAATTATAGACCTAAGAAATGAACATTACTTCCTCCACTGAAGAAATAAAGTCACTTCAACCTTCAAGAGTGAAGATAAATAAAAAGGCACTAATTGAGCCCCAATTTGGACTTGAAAATCTGTACTTGCGGATTCTATTAAGTTGTTAAAGCTCTTGCCTTTGGAATGAAAGAAGTGTCCCCAACACTACTGAAACAGTTATTTCCTTTCATTAAAGAAAATCCACCTTTTTACAAAAATAAGCAATAGATGAAAATGCAAAAGAAATGTCATTGTTTAAACTAAGACCAATTGAGAGTTTTAGTCATCCACAGCCTGGAAGGCAACATATAAAGAACATAATTTTTTGAGATAAACAGATGCAAGTTCAAATCTTGTCCCATTCCTTTCTATTTGTGTGCTCTTTGACATGTTAATTAATTTATCTGAGCCACTTTATAGTAGACATCTGTCTTCCCAAAGACTTTTGAACATGCTCTCTAGACTTTGAGTTTAATATATTATATATCTTCACATTGCAAAGTTAAATTAAAGAAAAGCAAAATTCTACTTTTTAGGCTACTTGGCAGCTAAGATTAAATATACTATTATTTGTATTTAGTAATTGTATTGCTTTTGAATAGAGGAGACAAGAAAATTGTGAAAAAAAAGAATGCAGGAGGAAGGAGGAAGCAAGGGAGGAAGAAAGAAAATATCAGCTCAACGTGAACAGGGATTTTTGCCCATTTTTTTCATTACTTCATTCAAGTTCCTGAAACTCAACTGGCATATTGTAAGTACTCAATAAATAGTTGCTTAATAAATGTATGAATGACAAAATAAATAAATGAATAGTGAATCAGGCATGCATACCTGATGTTAATGCAATTGATTAGAACACATTATGGAGCATTTTTAAAAACTTGTTCATTAATAACTGAAACTTTTAGCCTCCTTCTCTCCCACCTGGCTGAAAGCAAATGAAATAATTGTCTTATTTGTATGTATGATCTTGGTTTAGGTAAACTGTTCTATTTCTGGTTGTATTCGCTAGTTGAATAATAATTTACCCCATGTAGAGTTTAAGAGAACGGAAATCTGCTTATCTCTGGAAATGGCTGTATAGTCTTCCTGTTTATACTGTGACACCTACAAACATTGCAGGAACACCCTCAAAATATCATTCTCTAACTAAGTAACCTCTGAGTTTCCTTGAAACTTTTAGTTCAAACTCCTTAGGCTAGATGATGTTCAAGACTTCTATGTTAACCTCTCTCCTAAAATGCAATGTTAATTCTCAAGTGTCTCCAACAAATTTTGGGGCTGTTGTGTTAAATAACTTCTTTTCCACTGCAGTTTACATGGCTGTGTATGGTAACCCTTTTTAAGCTGGTAATTCCAAACAGGCTTTCATACTTCCTAAACAAAAGCACTCACTTCCATATCTGGTTCTATATTGTGTGTTTACCTTAAATTTCCACTTTGTACTTAAACATAGAGCGAGAAACATTGGCTTTATATCAGAATGCAAGAGTAGAATGATGATAAATATTATTATTTATTAGGGCCTAAAATGTATACTCCATAAACAATTTTTATTCATTTTCCACTGCAGTTTCTCATAGCTAAGAACAACACATGAAATAATATGGATGCTCAGCAAAAATATGTTGAATTTATCAATGAAACTACTATGAACCAGTTACTGAAATATGCTTTCTCTTTTCTGTTATAACTCTATGAGTTAAATGTTTTTACATAAACTTTATGGATGAGGTAATTGAAGAAATTGAATAGCTTGCCCAATATTATAGAGCTAACAGACAGAAAAGGAAAGATTTAATCTCAGTCCCCCTGAATTGCAGAAATAAACTCTTGCTTTATATTTTGTTGTCTTCCTAATTCAAACAACTCTTTTTGAGACACAGTTAATCTACCTCAACAGTGATGACTATTTTACATGGATCACTAATTTCAGAAAACTCTTACAGCATTTAGAATCCACAACCATTATTCAATACTCTGATATTCTTTTATTTTGCAATATAAATTGCATTATTTCTTCTTTAACAGATAACAAGTTCTCTTTTTACGAAGACATCCTCTTTCTGCATAAAATCTAAAAAGTCTTAGGTAACTACATACCTAGAGAGGACAGAATGTAAAGCATATCTGGTCTGTTGCTTGTTCATGTGAATAAAGGTAAATGGGAATACTACCATCTTAATTCATTTATGTGTTGTCTATTACTGCTTTTCTGCTCCGATAACCTAGTAGAGTTGCTGCAACATGGATATTCTGATCCATAAGGCCTAAAATGTTTAACATGGGGTCTTTAATACAAAAAGTTTGCTAATCCCTGCTGTCATGAAAAATATCTTAAAACTTGAGGTCAAAACCACATGTGTTAAAAATGTTCCCACTTATCAGGGAGATCTATAATAATAGGCAGTTAACCCAACCTAAAGTCTTACAGGATTCTGTCAAATGAATGAGCTGGTGTATATAAAACACTTGTTACGACAGGTGTGGTGACTCACGCCTGTAATTCCAGCACTTTGGGACGCTAAATCTGGAGGATTACTTAAGGCCAGGAGTTGGAGAACAAGCTTGACAACATAAGGAGACCCTGTCTCAAATAAATAAATAAATAAATAAATAAATAAATAAATAAATAAATAAATAAAGCACTTGTTGAGTAATGAAAACTCAGAAAGGCCATGCTACTACTACTGATATTTTACTACCACAGATAGAATACTGATATGTTTACTGGTTACTAAGATTGGCCTAAGTGCTTTAGACATTTAATCTCATTTACTTCACCTCAAGAGCCTCTGTGGTAGACACTTTTTTTTCCCTACTTGTATTATAAAAGCAAAGCAACTTATCTGTGGTCACAAAACAAGAGAAAGAATAAGGATTCAAAAGCAGGCAAGATGACAGTGACAGCAGGAACATTGCTTTTTAAAATGCCCACATCCTCTCAGAAAACAGCACGACCAGAGTGGTCAAAGACCAAATGTATGAACAATGTCTTTGGCTACCCCAGTATTGCAGGTTGAGTTCTTCGGGAGCATGTGTTCAGGTGGAGTTGAGAGTGAGATGTTCACTAAGGATCGATCAACACCTGTGAAAGGAAGGTGATGGAATGCAGGCGAGACAAAGGCTTGGTCAGCCCTGTGTGCAGTTCTGGAAAGAGCCCTGCCTTTCAGAGTTGACTCATGGTGGGCAGCAAGCTAAGGAGAAACTGACAGCTGACAGAAAACTAAGAGGAGCTGACAGCTGAGAACTCTATGCTAATCACGGTTCCTGAGGCTGGCAGCATGTCCTTTAAAAGGAAATCATATCTCCCTTCATATCTCCCACAATTCACATTTTGCACTGCTCAGATTTGTTTTTCCACATGCATCTGGGAATCGGCTTCTCCAAGATGTCCATGAGCCTCTCTTATTGAGGGAAGACCGAGAAGAGGGAGGTTAGTAGAACAAACGACAGCCCCTAACACCGCAGTTGGTTTTGAGACCATGATTCATATTCCTGAGCCTTTTCTTCTACCATCTAGTCTGGATAAGCCTCACCCTCAACTATCCACTGTATTAACTATGGTCACCAATCCCTATCTTCAAGGGATCTGAGCCCTTAATCACCATGCCCTTCTAAGACTGGGGATCCTGTTCCACAGCATTTAATAATCAAACTTGGGCAAGAAAATACTGAGGCGACGGAATAGACCGCCTGGGTTCCTCATATGTTCACACTTGCCTGCACTGTGTAATAGCACCCCAAATTTTCCCAATGATCAAGGTCAATTTCCACTTCCAAAATAGTGACTATTTTAGTATTCTCATCCCTGGTCACAGGGAACCCAAAGTGTCTAGGCCAAAGTCATATAATTCAATGGAGCACCGATGCCCCATTGACTTCTTTAGAAATCAGGACTTCCAAACCCTGAGATCCTACAGTTGAAGGGATGAATTCGTAATGTTACTAATAAACACAGCAATGCAAACAAACACAAATAAAAAGGAATCAAATGAAAACTATTTTATGGTCATTTTTTGAGAATATACATGCTCTTAACACTGCAAGATGTCATTCCTATATCTACGCTTTCTGTTTCTTTTTAGCTTACATTGATTATAAAATAGGAAGTTGGAATGTTAGTAATCGGTTGCTGCATATATGGAAAGGAATTTTTTAAGATATGTGAACATTATATGTGTAAAGTTATTTTAATAACATAAGAAAGGCATATGCTTCAGCACAAAAGTCCAAATTTGAAGTTCTGGACGATATATTATTTTTTCCTATTGCCCTTTTCCTAATTACACTTCTAAAGGTTTAAACCAGAATACATTCATTTGAAACAAATATTGTATCAAGACTGCTAAGAGTCACAGATAAACTCATTTTATACACAAAAATTGCTAAATGATTTTTCTTTTCTTCTAATTGTTTTTCTTTTAAAGATTTTTTAAAAATTTATTATAAAGATTTGGGGTACATTTCAGGGTTAGTTATATAAACATTGATCATGCAGATACCCTTGTTCATGAGGTGTGCCCCTCCCTCCCCTAGCAGTTTCCCTCAACTGCCAATCCCCCCCGCCGACAGTTTCCACTACTGCCAATCACTTTCTTATAGCATTGTAAATGTTCAAGTTCAGCTTATGAGTGAGCAAATCAAAACCACATTGAGATACCACCTAACCCCAGTAAGAATGAACATCATTAATAAAATAAACAGCAACAGGTGCTGGCGAGGATGTGGAGAAAAAGGAATGATTCTGAACTGCTGGTGGGAATGCAGACTAGTACAACCTCTTTGGAAGACAGTGTGGTGATTTCTGAA
>CAUYQG010057366.1:0-19990 GCA_963574415.1 Tarsius wallacei
TTCCAAGTAACTGGAACTACAGGCGCGTGCTACCACGCCCAGCTAATTTTTGATTTATTGTAGAGATGAGGTCTCGCCAAGTTGCCCAGGCGGGTCTCGAACATGCGGGCTCAGGCAATCCACTCACCTCAGCCTCCCCAAGCGAAGGATTACAGGCTGAGCCACCAAGTCCAGATTTTTGCCCACTTTTTAATGGTGCTGTTTTTTTTTTCCTTTTGGCGTGTTTGAATTCCTTGTAGATCCTAGATGTGAGGCCCTTGTCAGATATACAGCTGGCAAATATTTTTTCCCATTCTGTGGGCTGTCTCTCTGTTCTTTTGATGGTTTATTTTGCTTTGCAGAAGCTCATTAGTTTGATGAGGTCCAACTTGTCTATCTTATTTCATAAGGTATGGGCATTGAGGACTTTGAATATAGGGTTCCTGTCCCTTCTTGCTTGTAGTGTTTCTGCTGATAGGTCTGCTGCTATTCTGATTGGTTTTCCCTGGTAGGTAGTCTAACCTTTCTCTCTTGGTGCCTTTAGGATTTTTTCTTTTGTGCCCACTTTGTGTAGGCAAATTACTATGTGTCTATTGGTTGGTCTTCTCATTTGATGTATTTTGGGGGTTCTCTGTATCTCTTGTGCTTGGCATCACATCTCTGGTAAGATGGGGAAAGTTTTCTAGGATTGCCTCCTGGAATACTTGCTCTAAGTTGTTCTCCATTTCTCTTTCTTTTTCTGGGATACCAATCAGGCATAGGTTTGGCCTCTTGATATAATCACACATCTCTTGTAGGCTTTGTCCTTTCTTTCTGAGTCTTCTTTCTAAGTATTTTACAGATCAGGTTAATTCCATGTTCTGGTCCACAAATTCTGAGATTCTTTCTTCAGCTGGATTAATTCTTCTTTCCATGCTTGTCATCTTGTTATTTATTTCCTAGATGAAATTTTTTATTACCAAAATCCCTGTTACAAGTTATTTCATTGTTTCATCTTGTCTTTCTTGAGTCTTGTTCACTCTTTCCATCCATTCCCTAACCCCTGTCATATTCTGGGGTCAGTTGTTGGTGACTTTCATTGTTTGGGCACCAAGGTCTGATTTTTGCAGAGGTTTTGTGTTTGGTACATTTGAAGTTGCCTGTGGTCTTCCTTTGATTTTCTTCTCATTTGTGACAGATTTCTTGTTTTTCTCTTCAGTTCTGTTATTCAGTGTCAGTGGAAGTGGCTTTTCCTTCTGAAGTTGGCCCAGCCCTCCTTTGTTCCCTGACCCGGGCTCTGGATTTGTTCTATTTTGAAATAGGATGGTGGAAGGAAAGATTTACTGTCTCTTGTAGTTTTTAAAATTCGAATAATGTAGGGAATGGGAGCACTAGGATTCAGCAACTACTTGCACATTACAATGTTCACTTATTGTGGAATGTGTTCCCTGAGACACATTCCCTGCCACCACTCTATATGTCAATGCAAAGCAGGAACCAACACACAAAAAGATTGAACACACACACACCGACATACACACATACCCCAAAACAAACTGGTATAACAACAAAGTGAAACATAACAAACAACAACAACAACAACAACAACAAACCAAGAAAACTGAACACACACATATGCCTAGCACAAAGTAAATGGAGAAGAAAAGCAGAAAGACTGGGAAAAAAAAAAGGAATTCAGATCGAACCATCACACATATATTGACACACCTCTTAAACTATAAAAAAATGAAAATACAAAAAAAGATGAACAAAAGAGCAGAAACAAACAACAGCAACAAAACTGAAAGATAAACATTCAATCATTCACATACACACATAAATAGAAACAACACATAAAAGAAGAAAGAAACAGAAAAAGAAAGGAAAAAACAATTTAGGGGGAATGCAGATCAAACCCTCACATACACATTCATGCACAAAGGAAAAATACTTTAAAAATTGATAACTAACAAATAAACAGGCAAAAAATAAAAAATTTTAAAAAATTAAAAAAAAAAAATTCCTGCCCTCTTGTGACTGGCTCTGTAATTGTTCTTCTAATCCAGTCTCTCCTGCAGAGCCACTTCTTTCACTCCTCAGTATCTGAAGCAGGGAAGGAGGAGGGGTGGTAGAGGTGGGCAGGGGCTGTAGTACTCCCCTCCAACTCTCCTATGGTCAGGGATTCTCCTCTGGTGGGTTGGTATGGGATTGTCTCTTCCCCAGGTATTTACTCCCAGAGGCCTCACCAGCCAGGCCTATCCTGCAATGAAGTTCTCCTATTGCGACTGATGTCCAGGCTCCACCTGGGTTTGTTCCTCTCAGTCATGGCCCAGCAATGTGGGTCTGATATTCAGAGGATTGCTGGGGAGGAGGGGGTTTGGGTTAGACCTGGACTCACCATGATCTCTTTGGAGTCCTTCCTTATCCTTTTCTGGCCACACACTTTGTCCCAAGGCTGGATTAGGGTAGGGGGTGGGGGACCTGGAACTCAGCACTCATCAGAACCCTCCAAAGTTTGTGCTTTCAGGATATTCCCTCTGAGTCATGATCAATCCCTGAGTAGTTGATCTGCCAGTCACAGAGATTGGATCTGTTTCTCTGTGGTGAGCAAATCGGAGCACTTTCCTGCCCTGCCTTCAAGATGGTGGTGGAGTGCCTCTCTTGTCCTCTTTCATGGGACTTTGCCTCTGGACTCTCTCTGCAGCCCCTGCTTCCAGGTGCTGAAGTGGTGAGGCAAAGCCTGGAGTCGGCAGTCTCTCCTGCTGCAGTGGAGAGGCAGAGCCTGGGGTGTGGTGTCTCCCTGCTGTTTCTTCACAGGAAGACTTCTGTCCGTTTTTAGCAAAAAATGGAGTTTGGTTTCCGTGACCTGTGAAGAGCCAGGGACCAAGCAGAGAAGCTGCAGCACCAAATGTTGCACCAGGGACCTGGCCCCTTGCTCACGAGCTCCCACTTAGACAGTCTTTCACAGCATTTTCTTCCTAGGAAGAGTTTTGTTGATTAAAAAGAAAGAAAGAAAGAAAATGACACCCAGGTTCTGCAACCCGGGAATTGCTAGGGTCCAAACCCAGCAGCTGTGGCACCAGCCACTTAACCCAGAGAGCCCTGGACACTAGCTCCCTAGTCCTCCCTAGTCCTCACTCAATCAGCCACTCACACACCCACTTGCTCACCAGCACATACACTCACTTACCCACACCAGGACTCACATAGTTTGACTGGCTCAGCCACCATCTTCCTGACCTCCTATTCGAACTTTTAACAGGGAAAAAATGCCTAATGTGATTAATAAAAAATAAGATGATATCTGAATTTTTTGACCTAGAAACTATGCTTATCCAGGGGAATAAAGTTCTTTTAGCTAAATTGTGTTGCCAATATAAAGTCATCACTGAAGCAATTGAAGAAAGCGTTAGCAAAAAGAGTAGATTATGCATTCATATGAGAGTGATGGGGGTGGGGGGCGGGGAGAGAGGGAGGGAACTTACTTAACTATCATGAAAGTAGGGGAAAAATTTCCAAGTGGTAATAATTAACTGAGATACACACTTATGAGAAACATTCAAAAGATGTTTTAAAAAATCATTAATACTCTATCTAAAAAGTAGAGTTTGACACATTGTAATTATGACATAATTTATGCAATTATTCATTTAAGTCAAATGTATAGATGTGGCATCTCAACACAGACCTGCATAGATAATGGTTGTGATATTCAGAGTAACAGAATAGCACAAAGAAGGTGATACAGAAAAAAATGTAGGCCCTGACAGATCACAACAGAAACAATCCTTAGAAAGACCTGAACAAGGATTACCAATGCTTAATTTATTGGAAAGTTATATATAAAACCTGCTATTTATTATGATTTTTATATATAATTTTGCTTAATAAGATGACAAATTAAATAAAATGCCTTATTATCTAGTACTGTTATTCTTGGCCAATTGTATTACTATTTTGATAAACATTCATTTCTAAACAACCCATCCAATCATTAAACTCCCAAAAGATATCTGGACAAGATGAACCATCTCTCTTCTTCCTATTATTATTAGAACTCAAGTGAGAAAGATCAGTTAATGAGATCCCTAACATAATTTTGCTCCATTAAGATTCTTTTTGTCACTATGCATTATGTTTACACTAAGGCCTTGTAGACTGTGTATAGGACAACAGAGCTACTTGGAATAAAAATTTTCTTTGTAAAGATTAAATCCTGTCAGGTGAATAAAAACAACTGTTCTTTAAAATACACTAAATAATTTAAGACCAGATATTATTAAATGCCAATCTATCGAGTTTTAATTTCTATAAATGATCTGAAGTGAGATTGATCATGGCTGTGTATCAGTTAACTTTATTTTTGTTGCAAACCACAGAAAATTCAACCCAAAGTGATTTAAACAAATAGAAAAAAACAGAAGAAAAAAAAATGTTTCAGAGAACAAAGACTTCCAGCAACATGGATGAACTTATCAGCTGCTTGATTCAATTGCTCTCTCCAAATTTTGGTTCTCTTTCACACTTAGATTAGACTCCTTTCTGTGTTTGCAAGGTGGGTGCCATGAGTCCAAGGAGTGCGGGAAAAGAAGACCATCTCTACATGAGAAATCTCAGCAACTGTCACAGAATGTCTAATTTGTTCTGATCAGATCATGTATACACCCAAGAGCCAATCTCAGGAGCCAGAAAAATGCAAGGCTGATATTGGCCAGACTTGGGTCACATGTCAGTATTACCCTATGAATGAAATCAGTCATGGGAGCCAAATGTACTGAGAGCAGGGGAGGAGTATTTCCCCATATGAGAATCAATGGTCAAAAACATATATTGCCTACTAGATGCTAGACCTAGAATAACCCAGAAAGTTTATAAAGGAATAGTTTGGCCATGAAGAATTGATAGATGTGATCCCCTTGACTAAATAAGAAAATAGAAACACAAAAAGTTTCAGAATCTTGCCTTCCATATCAACAAATCGAGTTATTGTCAGTGAAGCTAGTGCTTTCTAAAAAACAAGAAGATTGTCTTTTGGAACATGGCTGAAAGGAGGCACCAAGAGTGTGTTTTTCCTATGGAGTAAACCTAGAGTTTCCTTAGCACCCACAATGGAATGGGACTAGTAGCATACCCCACAACTCATCAAAGAAGCAATAAAAACTATATAGTACAAATAAGAGAAAAATCAGTCAACCTGGGTTGGAACAAACCAGACCCTCACCTAGGTCAAGGCAAAGACCACAGGCAACCTCTGGACACAGTGGGTAAGGTGAGTGAGGGGAATTCAGGAATTATCCTGTCACAAACTCGGATGGTCTCTTGAGCCTTGCAAGACTCCAGTCCTTCATGGGAAACTGCCTTAGTCGTAGCTTCCTCTGCTGAAACTCACATGGAGTGGTGCAGGAAAAAAAAGAAAGAAAGAAAAAATACCCTAAGTAGCTCAAGTTGCCTTACTAGGAACTCAACCCTTGCTGGCAGCTTCTTTCTAGCTGGCCTAGGAGGGGATGGACCCCAAGGGCCTACTCTGCAGTGGCAGACAGTTTCTGACTGGAGTGGGCTATTGTGAGAAAACCTGAGGTTGACTGCACTTTGACATTCAGAATGCAGACTGCCTGAGACTAAGGTAGAGGAGCTAGGTGGGTCTCATTGCCCTAGCAACCTTTATCTCCCAAGATAGACTCTTTTGTGCAACCCCTGCACAACAGCATCACTTCAGTGGTAGAGGACTCCATCTCAATCCTCACTGAGATAGCCAAGAATGCATACAAGTGAGGACCTGGAGCTTTTTTCCCTATATCCCCATAGAAGACTCAAAATAGAAAAAAAATTTGGGTGATCCCCACAGCTTACCCACCACCTAAGGTTGGCGAGGCATTTTTTTGGAGCAACACAAACCAAGCAAAAAGCCCACAACCATCATCGCAGCTAGCTCTCTCCTGCAAGTGCTACATCCTGACCAGAGGTCAACAACACAGCTAATCACATCTGATTCCATACTTCAGCTTTTAAAAAGGTCTGATCCCAAACCCCAGCTAACACCACTATCTACGCCAGCCTAGCAACTCAGGATGCCTTGAGCTTGTGCACAGCACCGGGTCACCACAGCTGACAATTGAGAAACTCTCTATACCAAGCCTATGTATAACCAAGAGAACTCTATGGTGCCTACATCAGCCCCCTGCCAACCACAAATAAAAATAAATAATCTACTCAAATGAGAAGGAACTAGAAAAATAATTCTGACAATAGTAAAAAACAGAGTTCTTCAACACCTCCAAAGAACACACTAACTCTTCAGCAATTGACCCTAACCAAAATTAAATCTTAAATTCTGGAGATAGAATTCATAGGTTGATTATAAAATTGCTCAATGGAAGTCAGGACAAAGTTGAACACCAACATAAAGAAACTAAGAAAAAAAACTCTTCAGGCTATGGATGAAAATTTTTCCAAAGATATTGACACCTTAAAAAAAAAGCTGAAATTCTGGAAATAAAAGAATCATGTAGGAAGTACAGAAGGCAGTGAAAAGATATTTAACAGTAGACTGGAACAAGTAGAAGTAAAAATCTCTGAATTTGGAAACAAGGCTTTCAAATTAACCCAATCAGACAACAATAAAGAAAAAAAGAATCAAGAGAATAGAACAAAGTCTCCAAGTAATGTGGGATTATGTAAAATAACCAGGCCTAAGAATCATAGGTGTTCCTGAAGAAGAAAAGAAAACAAGTTTGGAAAACCTATTTGGAGAATAATGGAGGAAAACTTCCCTGGCCATGCCAGAGATTTAAGCATTCAGATACAAGAGTCCAAAGAAATCTCAGAAGATTAATTGCACAAAGGTCATTCCTAAGGCATGTGATCATCTAGTTATGAAAAGTTAATATGAAGGAAAGAGTATTAAAAGCAGTGAGACAAAAACGTCAAATAACTTAGAAAAATAAACCTATCAGACTAACAGCAAACTTCTCAGAAGGAAATCTACAAACCAGAAGGGATTGGAGACCCACCATGAATCTCTTCAAACAGAATAACAGTCAACCTAGCAAAACTGAGTTTCATAAATGAAGGAGAAATGAAGTCTTTCTGAGACAAGCAAACACTGACTGGCCCTACAATAGATAAAGGAGTTTTAAATACTGAAATGAAAGATCAAAATACACCAGTAGAAAAACATTGGTAATCATAAAGATCACAGGGCTTATAGAACACCACATGATAGATTAAATAAATAAATAAAGCAAACACGCAACCAGATTACAACCAGTATTATGGATGGAATAGCACCTTACATATCATGATTAACCTTGAAAGTAAATGGTCTCAATGCCCCACTAAAAAGATACAGACTGGAAAAAATAAAAAAAGATACTAACTGGCAGAATGGAAAAAAAAAAAAATGAAGAAAACCAAACCATACCAAACAAACACACACACACACACACACACACACACAGACACACACAGACACACACACACTCCAAACATCTACTGCCTTCAAGAGAACCACTTAACACACAAAGACTCTCATAGACTTGAGGCAAAGGCATGGGAAAAATTATTTCATGCAAATGGGAACCAAAAACAAGCAGGATTATTATATCACATAAAATGGACTTATATCAACAACTGTAAAAAAAATAAAGATAGTCTCTATGTATTGATGAAGGAACAATTCTAAAAGAAGACATAACAATTTTAAATACATAAACACCAGACACCAGATCTCCTAGTTTTATTAAGAAATAAAGGAGATCAAAATTAAAAATGAAGAAATCTCGTTAACTCCGTATGACATCAATAAGATCTTATACCTAGAGAATCTTAAAGACTTCTCCAAAATATTCCTGAACTTGATAAATGAATTTGGCAAAGTTTCAGAATACAAAATCAATACACACAAATCAATAGCACTGCTATACACCAATAGTGAGCAAACTGAGAATCAAATCGAGAACTCAATTCAATTTACAATAGCTGCCAAAACACTAAAACACCTAGGGATATATTTAACCAAGGACTTAAAAGATCTCTACGAGGGGAACTACAAAACATTGATGAAAGAAACTGGAGAAGACACAAACAAATGGAGAAACATCCTATGCTCATGGATTGGATGAATCAACATTATTAAAATGACCATATTACCCAAAGTAATCTAAAGAGTCAATGCAATCCCTTTCAAACTACCAATGTAATTTTTTACAGAGTTAGAAAAAAAGCAATCTTAAAATTCACATGATATCACAAAAAAGAGACAATAAGCAAAGAAATACTAAGCAAAAAGAACGAAGCTGGAGACATCACATTACCTAACTTCTAATTATACTACAAGGCTGTAGTAACAAAAACAGCATGGCACTGGTACAAAAGCAGAATCACATAGACCAAAATAACAGAATAGAGAATGTAGAAATAAACCCAAATACCTAAAACCAACTGATCTTTGATAAAGCAGACAAAAACATACACTGGGAAAAGGACACCCTGTTTAACAAATAGTGCTGGGAAAATTGTGTAGCTACATACAGAAAAATAAAACTTGATCCCTACTTCTTACCATATACAAAAATTAATCAAAGATAGACTAAAGATTTAAATGTTATACCTGAAACTATAAAAATCTTAGAAGAAAATCTAGGAAAAACTCTTCTGGACATCAGCTTAGGGAAAGAATTTATAGCTAAAATCCCCAAAGCAAATGCAACATAAACAAAAATAAATAAGTGGACTGAATTAAACTAAAAAGTTTCTGCACAGCAAAAGAAAGAACTAACAGGCAACGTACACAATGGAAGAAGATATTTGCAAATTGTTTTATACATCTGACAAAGGAGTAATATCCAGAAATCTACAAAGAACTAAACAAATCAGCAAGAAGAAAGCAAATGACCTCATTAAAAAGTGAGCAAAGACATGAAACGATCTCTCTCAAAACAATATATACAAATTGCCAACAAACATATGAAAAAAAAAGCTCAACATCATTCATCATTGGAGCAACACAAATTAAACCACAATGAGATACTACCTTATACCAGTCAGAATGGCCATTATTAAAACACCAAAAAACAATAGATGCTGGTGCAGATGCAATGAAAAGGGAATGCTTTTACACGGTGAGTGGGAGTATAAATTAGTACAACTTCTATGGAAATCTGTATGGAGATTTCTCAGAGAACTAAAAGTAGATCTATCCTTTGATCCGGCAATCCCACTACTAGGTATCTACCCAAATGAACAGAGGTCATTATACAAAAATGACACCTGCACTTGCATGTTCATCACATCAAAATCCATAATTGCAAAGACGTGGAGTCAACTTAAATGCCCATCAACTGATCAGTGGAAATGTGGTATATGTGCACTGTGGAATACTATTTGGCCACGAAAAAGAATGAAATAATGTCTTTTGCAGCAACTTGGATGGAACTGGAGAACATCACCCTAAGCAAACTAACTGAGGAATAGAAAACCAAACATCACGTTCTCACTTATAAGTGAAGGCTACATGAAGGATCTTTAGGGCATAGAAAATGGTATAATGGACATTGGAGACTCAGAGGTGGAGAGCAGAGGGGGTGAGGGGTTGAAAAATCAGCTATTGAGTACAATATGCCCTGGGGGTAGTGGTGGGTACACTTAAAGCGCAGACTTCTGTGTCGCTATACAATGCAACCATGTAACCAAAACCTATTTGTATCCCTAAAGCTATTGAAATAAAGAAAAGAAAAATAGATAAAAACAAAGATTGTATTAAATACAGATACATTAATATAATTTAATTTTATTAAAATATACTAAATGTTTATAAACTTATTTACTTCAGAATGCAGCTATTTTGAGTTTCTGATAAATAGAAGGATAGAGATTTTTTTCTTTTAAGTTATATTTTATATGCAGGTTCCTATTTTCTTTGATGACTTAGGAAAAGTTACACTTTAAACACAAGATTTTTATTATGCTGTAAATTTCTCTTGTGAATTTTCTTTAGTTTCCTCAGCTTCAATTTTACCAAAAATTGTCAAGGAAACCAAAATGAATAGACCGAAAGGTTGCCACCTTGAAAACATAAGCTATACTGTAGATGTTGCATCCTTCTATTTTCTATAGAACCCATTCTAAAACTTTGGTGCTCAGGCATTTAATCAATGTGATTGATTTATATGTATTGGATTAAGGCAAAGTTGACACTATTGCTTGAAGTCTGAGGTCAAGGAGAACAGAGCAGGGAAGGGGAGCAAAGGGAGAGGGAGAGAGAGAGTGAATTGTCTGAAACATAAAATGAAATATTGTCATATACTAGATATGAGAGATTCAAATATTTCTTGATCTTTGGAATGTGTGAAGTGTATTTCTATTAGAATGGAAATGCCTTTCAGTGTGAGCTTTCTGCATTATAAAGAAGGAAATTGGCTTTCCATTCATGCTTCAGTCTTATCTTTTATCATCAAAGATGCTGCTATTTTGGTATCAGATTCTGAAATGCAATGACAACATATGACCTTCACAGGTTCTGAGTGGAATCCAGTGGTTGGTTTATACAATCCGCACCTGTGTCTCTCTCAGACACAATTACTTAGACTCAGGATAACTTTACATCAGCTGTGTTAATGATGTTGTATCATCAAGCGATAACATGATCATAGCTTTTGACACTGATTTTCCTATGTAGGGCATCAGTTTTCTTATAAACGTATTACCTTCTTCTTTTCTTCCATTAGTTTCATTTTATTTTGACTGTGAGGTTAATTTTCATTAAGCCTGAGTGAAATACTGAAGGGAAAATATAGATTCTGACAACTTCAACAAGAAAGGGAAAAGAAAAGTGGCAGAAGATTTCACAACAAATGTAAAGGAAGACAGTGCAACATTGACTCGGTTAAAATTAAAAGCAAAGGAAATAGATGCTTAGGGACTCAACTGTGAGAAAATAGAAGAGTTTGTCTAGTGTTCTTAAAAGGAGGTTGAATGACTATCTACTTGCTTTTTCTGATTCTGTTTTATTTAGAATGATAGGCACCCTTACGATATACGAAGAGAATTGTCAGGTTTTATTTTTTAAATTACAAGCATTTTAGCTGTTGGAAAAGGTTGAATTTTAGATTTAAAAAATATGGAACATAAGTTTTTTAAAACTATATGACCTACTGAAAATTTAGGAAGATATTATATGAATTATTTTTAAAATATTTATTCAAGTTGACCAAGTTTTATGAGATTTCTAGAGAACTGCAGTGTATGCCTGTATGGGTGTATGGGTGTGTGTGTGTGTACTCATGCACATATTTTTTTTTTCCTTAACTCAAGCAATTTTGCCTTGATGTGATTTTAGATTAGGCTGGCCAGAGTAGCTATTACCCTGTAAGAACTACTTCTTGAAGATCTGCTCATTTAGTATTGAAGACAGAATTTTAATGCCAAGAAAATTAGAAAGTGTCAGGCACTATACACCCACACTAAAGAAGGGGTAAGTAAATGAATATAGCCTTTACCCTGACACCTAGAAACTTACATTAAATTTGCCTAGCTTTGTTGCATATTGAAAAATGTTCTGTTTGTTTTATCCTTCTGGTACTTGTATGTTAAAGGCATTTTATATATTTTTAAAGCAAACAGAGGAATGGGTCAAGAATACAAGTTTCAGGGACCTTCAGGGTCTTCAGTGACCAAATATCTGACATAATTAGAATTTTCAATTTTCTTCTTTTCACTGAACAAAGTTGGGGAATTACTTAAAATTCACATCCCAGTTGTCCTATCAGCAATTGCTCAGATATTTTAATATACAAATAAAGTAATAAGCTATGAATATTTTAAAATTTGGAAAACTTGAAAATAGAATAAATACAGAAAATAATATAGAAAAGCACCCATAATCTTGCTATTTAGAGAAAATATTTTATATATGTTAATTTATTATATAAGTTTTGCATAAATATCAGTGTTTACAATTAAATTGAGTTTATATAATGTATTTTTTAAATTTTGCTTTAAAATTTTATCATGGGTAATTTCCTCTATCATAGACCACTCTTTTATAAGATCACTTTAATGCATATATGATATTTTAGTCTTTGAATATGCTATAATTTATATAAAATTTCTACAGATTTTGGACATAGTGTTCTATTTCCTTCCTTTTTAAAATAGAATGATAAATATGTGTTCATTATTCTTTGCAAATTAAATCTATTTCTATATATACACAAAAAATATTGGCTTGCTATTTTCTTTGAAGTTTTTACAAATTTGCATTTCTATTGCCTGTGTGGTATTCTTATTAACAATAAAAATTATCACTTCATAATTAAATATAAAATCAACCTAAAAGATATTAACTGAATAGGCAAAAATTTATGTCACATTTTAACTTGCGTTTTAATTCTGTAGTAAATGAGAAAAGAACTATTATCTGTCTGGGGACGGGAGGACACACCTCATCCAACAAGGGTACCTGCGTAATGCATATTTGTATACCTAACCCTTAACTGTACCCCACAATTTTAAAATAAAAAATATGTATAAAAAAAGAAACAGTCACATTGTGACAGCAAAAAAATAAAAAATGAAGCATATTATTCATTTGGACTTTTGTTTCCTGATTGTATATTTATGTAATTTGCTTTTCTACCTTTTCCTATTGCTTTTTGGCATTTTATTATTTCCTGTATTCATATTCAATACTCAGACCAACTAGAACTTTGAGATGTTAGGAAGACTTTGTGCATTCAATGAATAAAAAATAAGTAATATTTACATCCAATTTATGAATTAGTAGCCACCTTACTTTTCTTGATAAGACATCATTTGAAAAACTGAGCCTTTCCAAGTTATATATACAATTGCCATTGGGTGTTACTGAGGACAAGTCATCCTTTGTCACAGAGAGACAGTCTGAGATAAGCATCTTTAGTTGAAATTTTTATTACCACAACATTTTCTAGAATTTCAGATTTGCTATTATATTATGGTAATATATCAAACACAGTTCAACAGGAAATTAGGATGGCACAAAGTTTTTTCAGTGTCCAAATAATTTTGTTAAGGCAAAAGAAAGAAAAAACCCAGGTACAATGGCTTACACCTGTAATCCCAGCACTCTGGGAGGATGAGGTGGGAGGATTGTTTGAACCCAGGAGTTTGAGACCATCCTAGACAACATAGCAGACTGAGTTCATAAAAACAAACAAATAATAATAGTAATAGCTGGCCATGGTGGCCGTGTCTGACGTCCCTGCTACTTGGCAGGCTGAGACAGAAGGATCACCTTAGCCCAGGGCACTAGGGCCGTGAGCTATGTGCATGCCACTGCACACTCCAGCCTGGGTGACAGAGACCCAGGCTTGGAAAAAAAAAATTACATAGGTGTGTAGGTCTAAAACAGTGTGAATTTGTCTAAATTATTATGGGCCTGTTTCTAAAAAGAAACAAATAAAAAACCAAAACAAAAAGATTAAAGAACCAGAGACCCTCTAAGAATACTGGATTAGTCAGCTCAGGCTGTCATAACAAAACATCACAGATCAGGTGGTTTAAACAACAGACTTTAGTTTTCTCACAGCTATTGAGACTGGAAGTCCAAGTTAGGGTTGGTTTCTGATGAGGCCTCTCTTCCCGACTTTCAGAAGCCTACCTTCTCACTATTTCCTCACATGGTCTTTGTGCAGAAAAAAGCAAACCCTCTGGTATCTTCCTCTTCTTATAAAGACACTAGTTCTATTGGATTAGGGCCTATCTTTATGACTTTATTGGCCTTAATCACATCTTTAAAGGCCTGAACTCCAAATACAGTCACAGTAGGGTGAGGTGTGTTTTTTACTCCACCACAGAAAGGAATTTCAGAGTGAGTCCAAGATATATTTTAAGGCCAGGTGCAGTGGCTCGCACTTGTAATCCCAGTACTTTGGGAGGCCGAAGTGAGAGGATTGCCTGAGCTCAGATGTTCAAAACTAACATGGGCAATTTAGTGAGACCTCATCTCTACAATAAATCAGAAAAAATTAGCTGGACATGGTGGCGTATGCCTGTAGTCCTAGCAACTTGGAAGGCTGAGGTGGAAGGTGGAAGGCTCACCTGTTCCCTGCAGGTTGAGGTTGCAGTAGCCGTGAGTGTGCCACTGCACTCCAGCCTGGGCAACAGAGTGAGACACCAACTTATAAATAAATAAATAGAAGTTATAAAAAGTATAGTTTAAGACAGAATTTATTAGAAAGAAGGAGGCATGCTCAAGGGAGAGCATGGATCCCTTAAGAGAGGACACATGCTTGCCTTTGACAAGAAGCTTTATATACTTTTACAACAACGATTAGGCAAACCATGAGCAGAGGCCTGCAAGTATCTGGTCATGAGTTTTGGTTACTATCTCTTAGCCATTAAGGTCACAAGGACCTTCTAAATAATTAAAGTTATTGCCTGACTAGATTTGAACTTAGAACAGCATGTCTGTGTTTTGGGTAATTCCCTATTGTTTCTGTGATTTAATGCACTTGTAGTTCCACATTCCAACCTGCCAGATGGTCAAGTCTGATATGCCTGGTAAGAGAAGGTCTTGTAAAGATAAGAAAGATGTCCTAATGCTTACACTATTTTAATTTAGACCTGTCTAAGAAAACCTGCCTAACTACTTCTAAGCTATGTTAACTATGCCTGCCTCATGGGGAATAGAGTTTTGACATATGAATTTAGGGGAAATACAATTCAGTCCAAACAGATACTTAAAGCATTTGCTAAGTCCATAATATATAAGGGAAAGAAGAGATTCTGAGCTACTGGACTTGTGAATAGTAAAATTTCTAAAATATCTGGTAGGAATCAATATCCAAATAAGCAGATAAGTTTAATTTTTAAAATAATCTCTGTTTTCCTTCACTCACAATAGGAATGCACATAAGCCCAAGGGACAGACTGTACCATGGCACGTTCTCTTGATGCTCAAGAACAATACAATGCAATGGACCAACCTTAGATACAAGTTTTCATTTCATTTTAAAATTTATAGTGTGTATAAATCTACACCAGAACATTTAAATAATAAGTTAGTTCATTCATTGTGTCAAAGTAAATGCAGTGATTGTCAGTTTATTTCTCTTTTTGTTTTTTTCTGCTGATAACTTGTTATACATCCACAGGTTAGAACAAAATTGAAATGTAGTCTCCGAGAGCCATCTGCCACTCTCATTCTCAGATTCAGTTGGGTCACCAGAGAAGTTTTGCTGTTGGAAAATGCATTCCTCTAAGACAATTCTAACAGATGGTTATTTTGATAGTTTCCCACATTTTCCTATATTTTAAAGTGGATATACTGGTGACCATCTGAGAAAGTGCCCAGAAAGTTAGATTTTTTTTCTTCTTCTTGTTTTCAAATTTTTATCCAACTGAAACATTTATTCGTGAAAATGACTTTATGGGGATATTGTGACATCCCCTAAGGCAATCTCATCACTTTAGCTTAGCTGTACTACAAGCATAAGCAGATCTGGTGTCCTAATAGAGTTTCTAATTTAGCAAAGATTGTATAATATATTAGATCTCTGATGATTCTCAGGGTACTTATTCTTCTTGTCTTCCTCCATGCCTATATCAGAATGGTAGTCTTGAAAATGTGTATCTCCTTCCTCCAAAAAGAGTGTAGTAATTTTAGGTTAAGTTTTCAGCTCTGCCTGGGGTCACAGTAGTTAAGGGTATCTGTTTATTTCAGGGTTTGGGTGTGCATTTAAAATCTTGAATTCATGTTGCTGCTTGCCTAGATAGTGTTAAACATGAATGCATACCAAAGGCTGCAGTTTAATTCTAAATATACGCATTTTTAAAGCCTTTTAAAGGTTAATTTTAGTTTATTATTGTATTTTTTCTTTCAAAATCCATATGAATTATTACATTAAATAATATGAAGTTCAGATACATGGTGTTATGAGCAAAGGTAATGAAGGAAAAGATGATGGTCACAAAGGTCAAGAACGACTTTCTTGGACAAAAGATATTTTGTTCCTGATAGCTTATTTTCTGATATCTGAACTTAGAGGAGCAACTAATTAAGCAAGGGTATGGTAGGCAAAGCTCAGAATTTGTAGTAAATGGTAAGCCACTGTTAAGTCTTTTGATCTTTTTCTTTGATCAAAGTCTTTGATCTTTTGATCTTCTTCTAAATAGCAGGGAAAGACATAGCAAAAATTTGAGCATTGATCTGATTTACATATTTAAGTAAACACTTTGCACTGCTCTAGGGTGTTAAGAATGGGTGCAGGGAAACCCTTAAGAATCCATTACCTTCATCTGCTTGAGAAATAATAGAAATTAGTCTGAAGAGTTAGAGGTGTTGCTGGAGAGAAATCAGTGGCCATAAGAAACAATTAGGAGATAAAGTTGGTAAGACATGCTGATAGATAGGATACAGGGAGTGAAGAAGACAATATTAAGGATTTTATTCTGAGTGCAATCACTTACCTGATGTGAGCCTAGAGATCATTAATCTAATTTCCAGTGTGTGGACTTCCAGATGTCCTTAAGACAACTAAGTGTTACATGTCAAATAAGTAGAATATATGGGACTGGAGCATAGATGGGAGGAAAATATTCTAGGGCACATGTATAAATGTTTGTCAGTGAGATTACCTAGGAGATAATGGAGAATGATAAAAATAAAACAAAAAAGCCTTCAGAAAATTCTTAAATTTACATATGCAGAAAAGGGATTATACTTGTTTTTCATATTTCCAGTATAAATTAGTATCAGCAGGTATAGATTACAGATAAGTTAATTTCACATAAACATAAAAGAACTTTTAAACCCTTCTGGCTCTAGGAGTAAGAAATTGCCTTTGGAGGTGGTAACTTATTGATGTATATGAGTTGTCTAGATCAAAGGCTAGACAACTAAAAAGTTTTAGACTTTTACAATCCATTCTACATCTGATATTGTTAATCTATTATAAAATCAAAAGGAGTCAGATATTTCTAATTTTTATTTATAATTTGTTACAATGCATGCAAATTCTTTAATTATTTTAGAATAATAAAGATGATTAAAAGGAAATAAAACTGAGAGACAGATCTGGGTACATCAGACATAAAGCACTGTAAAAGTTTTCTGTTACTTTCGAATACTAAATAAAGTGTGAGTAATGGATACTTCATTAATCAAAAATGTGTCATTCAAACTAATTTTTGATATTCTATAATTAAAACAGACACTGACCTAATATTACCTTTGTTATATAACTATTATTATAATCATTCCAGGGGGAAGTCTCAGCATAAGAAATGCTACTTCCATAATGGAAAAAAATAATAGAGACACTGCCAGGTTGCTTGTAGATAGTATCCCTGATGGGGAGTAATGGCTGGATTACATCAATCACCCTCAATTTTTTCTGTGTCACTGATCTCCTGTTGAGAACCACTTTTCTAGAATACCACTCTTCTATTTTTTCCTATTACATATAAAGACACCTCTAGGATGTTACTTTCACCAAAAAAATGAGCGCTTTATGAAGCTGCATTTGATGTCTCTCTTTGTAATGCCTTTAATATTGACTTTTAATATTCTATATCACACCCATCACTTTCCACCTTGAATTTAATTACTTGAACTCTTCCATTGAATAAAAATTCCATGAATTAAACATTACTATGTCCCCCCCAAAAAAGAAATAAAGAATTGACAAAAGTTAATAACTTTTAAAATCATAATATGCCATCCATGGTTACAACATTAATGTTACCATACTTTTAAGAACAGGGGTTTGATGTTTTCATAGATGTCAAGGTTGATCATCACACTTGGGGAAATCATTCTGTTATACTTAAACTTTATGGAGCATTTTGTAGTATCATTAAACTAGCTTCAGATTTCATGTCCATCATAATTGTTCTCTCACAAATATATGGTATAAAGAGTGCGATAAGAATAAGTCTGTATATCAAATGTTAAAAGGCTCTGTAGGACACACATAACCAACAGATTTGGTTCATGGTACATACCCTATAAATTATTCATGACCAGAGGAGTGCTGAATCATTTACTGCATTTAGCAGTGAGGCTACATGAGGAATCATTGCATATCTGTGACCATAAAAGTGAATATGTGAGAACAGTCGTTTTTCATATACTCTGCCTTTGCATAACCATCTTAATGTCCAAAGAATGCTAGAGATGCAAGATACAGAGGTTTCATTCCACCTTCTATTGCGTCAGATATATTAAATATGTTATTTCAGCAGAATAATATAGTATGTTGTAAGCAGTAGGAAAATTCTATTCTTAATTACTGAGTTCTACTCTGAAACACTTTAAAATCTGATTCTTTTCAATTCATTACTTTAAACAGGTGTTATTCAAATCTTGGCTACTTTTAGAGGGAACGAATAAGCAGAATCCACAAGAAATGATGGGGCAGGTAGAAGGTTTTCCTTCTCTCCTTTCAGAGTTTAATAATGCCCCTGAGATTTGATACCTGAGAAGAAAGGTAGCCAAGAATTAAGAAAGCATTTACTTTCATCTTTATTTTCTAGGTTCTCTGATGTTATTATGACAATATTATATAATGAGACCAGAGTTATAAAACATTAGTTAGATAACAATATTTTTCATATGTACTTTATTTAGTACAACATTTACTGAGAGTGCTAATTTCAAAGTTTCTTCCAGTGCAATTATAATGGGACCCACAAACATGAGCCACATATGTAATTTTTAACAGTCATACTATAAAAAGAAGCAGTAAAATTATTTAAATAATTATTTTATGTCTAATCCATATAGACATTATCAAGATGTTTTACATTTTTTTCCATATTAAGATAACACTATCACTATCTGCTTCGTATTCTGTCTCAATTTTTACTAGCCACACATTTCAAGGGCTCAATAGAGATATGACTAATGTCTATCATGTTGTGTGCAGAATTCTAGGTACTTGGACATTATATATTTATACTTTCTAATTGTCCCAATAGATATGTGAAAATTTAGAGACAAGAGTAAGGATCTCCATTTGAAATCTACACCATATCCAACCAAAAGAGAGATAGGTTGCTAGCTAAGAATACAGAACCCAGGCTCATTGCTTATATATAGACTCAATAGGAGTACAATTTGGGGGATAAAACAGAATATATTCCTTTTTTGTTTTTGAGTTGGAGTCTCACTCTGTCACCCAGGCTGGAGGAGCGCAGTGGCACACTCACGGCCAACACAGCATCTGTCTGCTGGCCCCAGCGACCCTTCCACCTCAGCCTTCCAAGTAGCTGGAACTACAGGCCCGTGCTATCACGCCTGGCTAATTTTTTTCTTTATTGTAGAGATGACGTCTCGCCAAGTTGCCTGGGCTAGTCTCGAACGCAGGAAATCCACTCACCTCAGCCTCCCAAAGTGCTGGGATTACACACTGAGCCACCAGATTGTATTCCTGGATAATGACTGACTGGGCTTTCTCAGCTCTACTGGTAAATCAGAAGCTAAAAATAAGAGCCATGATTGATAGCAAAATAAGTAAGCAGAGATCTCAATCACCCATGGAGAGTAGAGGGAGGGTCAGAATGGCAACTAAGTCCTAGAAAAATTAGAAATAAAAAGTCTCAAAAATTAGGCAAAAAATACCCTCATGAGTTAGTGAGGATTGTACCTTCATTTATCTCCAATTCTCTTGAGAAACTAGAGAAAATTGATTCGCCTTTTGATACCTTATTAAAAACTCATTGCAATGAGTTTGGTAAACCAGTAATAATATTGCTCGAGGATTCCAGAAAAAAATACAAAAATGTTGACTTTTCCTATCTTTTCGTTTTATACACCATTCAAATCATCTGACTTTTAGAAAGATAATTCTATATATCACATTAAGTATTGCAAATATATCCTATTAAAGTACTGTTGGCCGGGCTTGGTGGCTCAGCCTGTAATCCCACGCCTTTGGGAGGCTGAGGTGAGTGGATTGCCTGAGCCCGCGGGTTCGAGACCCGCCTGGGCAAGCAAGACCTCATCTCTACAATAAATCAAAAAATTAGCCGGGTGTGGTAGCGCGCGCCTGTA
>CAUYQG010057367.1:0-81566 GCA_963574415.1 Tarsius wallacei
TGGAGTGCAGTGGCCGCTCCCGGCCACCGCGGCCTCGACCTGCTGGGCTCCAGCGATCCTTCCGCCTCAGCCTTCCAAGTAGCCAGAACTACAGGCGCGCGCTACCATGCCCGGCTAATTTTTGGTTTATTATAGAGATGAGGTCTCGCCAGGTTGCCCAGGCGGGTCTCGAACCCGCGGGCTCAGGCAATCCACTCACCTCAGCCTCCCAAGGCGCGGGATTACAGGCTGAGCCACCAAGCCCAGCCATATCCTATTTTTTTAAAGAATGTCTTAGTCCTTTGCATTTCCATTCAAATTTTAGAATAAACTTCACAAACTCAACAACAACATAGTTTCCTTAGCGGGAATTGCATATCAGTAGATCACTTTGGACAGAACTGACACCTCTATAATACTAAATTTCCCGATATATGATCATAATATATCACTGTTTATTTATATACTTTAATAACCTTCAAAAATGCCATTATTTTATTCATAGAGATCTTGCATGCTTTTGTTAAACATGTTTACAGGCATTGATATTTCTGTTGCCATTGTGAATGTTATTATGCTAAACTTTCACTTTCTGTTTGTGGCTAATATAGTCTTGCATATTGATCTACTGTTGAATATTGATTTTATATTTAAAACTTTTATTGGCCTCTCACTAATTTGCATAATATAGGTTAATAATGCTGAATAGAATTAGTATTATCAGACATAAAGGTTTCAAACCTCAAGAGAAAGCTTTTAATGTCCACTGAAAATTGTCGGTGTCTTGGCAACAAAATCACATCTTATCAAATGAACTAGAATGTTTCCTCTTCTGTTCTCTGAAAAAGTGTAAATAAAATAGGAATTATTTGCTGTTTGATTATCTGGCAAAAGTCACAAGCAAATTCTTTTGAAGTTTTCTTTGTGCCAAACCTTTAATCACTGAATTTATGTTTACAAAAATACAGGATTCCCGTTTTCTATTTTGCCTTCATTCACTTGGGTGTGCTATAATTTCTAAGAAATTTAAACCTTTTTTCATATTTTCCAACCTATTTGCATAAAGTAGTTAGAATACCATCTATCTATTTATTATCTGCAGCACCTGGATTAATTGGTTTTTCTGCATTTTTATATGAATAATGTATGCCTCCTCTCCTTTTTGATGATTAAACTTGCTAGAGGTTTGTCAACCTCATTGATCTTTTCCCTCCAAAAAGACTTTTGGCTTGGTTGATACTTTCTCTCCTACACTTGTTTTCAAAATCATTCATCTTTTCTCCTAATTTTATTATATTCTTCCTCACACACTTTTTGTGTTTATTTTGCTATATCTTTCTAACTTTTTAAAATAGATAGTTGACAATTTTTAGCAGCATTCTGTAAGTCTTTAAGTTCACAAATTTCTAACCATTACTTTAGCTATTAATACATGTCCCCAAATAATGTATTAAGCTTTTTAACTATTATGAAGTTAAAAATATCTTCTAATTTCCAATATGATTTACTGTTTTAACTAGGGATTATATAAAACTGTGTTTACTGAGTTTCCATCTTATGGAGAATGTCTTGTTAACTTTTTTATTGCTTTCTAACTTCTCAAATATAAATGCACTTTGGTAAAAGAACAAACTGTTTATAATTTCAGTGTTCTTAAATTTTTTGAAACTTTTTAAATAAAGCATAGTCAAACAATTTAATGTTAAAGGTTTTTAAAAAGTTTTTCATATGTGTTTTAAATATATATATACATATATTCTTAAGTGTTTGAGTCCACTAGGTTAAGAATGTTAACTATATTGTTAATATTATTCTTAGTTTTTGGTCTGTTTGTTCTACCAACTAATGAGATATTTATGCTGAAATGTATCATCATGATTAAAGATTTATCTACTTGTATTGATAATTCTAAATATATTTTGAGGCTATGCTTGTAAGTATCCATATTTGCATAGTTTTTCTATCTTCTTTGGACATAGAACCTTTTATCTCAGTGACGTTACTGTCTCTATCGCTAATAATTGTTTTATACACTAAAGTCACTTTTGTCTGTCGGTAATATTGATATACCTGTTTTGTTGTTTCTATTAGTTTTTGCTTGGTAAACTATTAATAATTTGTGGGTTGTTGTGGTTATCATTGTTTTTACAACCCAGGTGATTAGAATTTGTACAACTCAATTCAAAAATACCACCTATGATGGAAATTTCCCAAGGACATGTTTTCTTTCTCCTGCTCTGCTAAGTGCCAGAGACACTTTTCTTGTAAGATCCCAGGGATGAGAGGGTACGTAGCTTTTATTTTATTTGTTTATTTCTAAAATATTTTTTTTTTTTGAGTTGGAGTCTCACTCCTTATCCCAAGCTAGAGTGCAGTCGCACGCACGCTAACAGCCACTCCAGCGTCAACCTTCTGGGTCCAGCGATCCTTCCACCTCAGCCTCCTGTGTAGCTAGAACTACAGGTGCCTGCTACCCACGCCCGGCTATTTTTTATTTTATTTTAGAGACAAGGTCTCTCCAAGTTGCCCGGGCTGGCCTTGAACCCGCGGGCTCAGGCAATCCACTTGCCTTGGCCTCCCCAAGTGCTGGGATTACAGGCTGAGCCACCGAGCCTGGCCAAAATGTAGCTTTTAATTGATACTTATCCTGAGGTTGTAGTCATTTGGGGTTTCAGATTTATGTCGACTCTTCAACTTCATCAGCACTTCCTCCACCCTTAAAAAAAGTGTTTTCCAGGCTTTGACTTCCACTCATAGTTTGTCACCCAGGCCATCAGATATGAAACCCAAGTTTCTCTGTTCAGCAAAATGTCCCAGGGCAAAGGCAGCTTCAATGCTTAGCCTCTGCCTACCTTTCAAAGTTCTTGGGATCTTGATTTGCCATTCAACACATTTGCTATCACTCTAAACGTTCATTCTTTCTGCATACTAAGTAGAATGGTTATATATTATAACAGCTAAGAATACAAATGCTAAATGAATGTATCTCAACTCTGCAGTTTACTAGCTGTATGATATGGGCAACTTATTTCACCTCCCTGAGCCTCAATTTACTTCTCAGTAAAGTGTGGATAAATATACTACTCACCTCATAATGTCATTGAAGTAATTAAATGGGAAAATGTGCTTAAGATATATGGCACAGTCCCTAGCATTCAGGATATATTAGTTCAAAAGTTTTAGGTTGAAAACTGAAGAAAACCTTGCCTCAACTGTTACAGTAAGAGAAAGTTTTACTTTACACACACTTTTGAAGGTATGAAATCTCTAGGTTATTGCATTCAGTGGTTCAAGGATATTTTCAATGATTGAAGTTTTTCTAATTTTTTTCTTTCCCTGCTATACTTAGCATGCTGACTTTGTTCCCTTTGTGGTCTCTAGATGACATTAACCTTTTCAACCAATTTTTTTCATCATGGTAAAACCCAAAGACCTTAGGAAACTCTTTTTTCTGTCTTTCAGAAACATTTCCATCCTAGCCAACTTTTCCTACAGGTCAGAATATTTTCATGCCCATTTCTACACCAATCATTTGAAAATGTTATAGGAGCACAATGATTATCTTAAATCAGTCATGATTCTGGAACTAGGGATAATGTTTTTGCCCTTGAGCACATGGCTACAAAAAAGACAGTTCATAGCTGAACAAAATTTTTGTTTTGAGAGGAAGAACAGGAAGCAATTTTCTGTGGTTAGAAATAAGTAGTGTCTGCTAAAATATCTATTATTATTTACTGAGTAATTGGCAAAATGTATTCCATAAGACATAGCTAGAGCTAAACCTTGAAATTCACAATTAGAAATTTTCTTATATGTTTACATTAATTCATTAATCTGAACCCTTTGAATAGATCAATTATTGTTCTAATCAGTTATTCACATATCTGTGTTTTTTTTTTCTATCCTGTTCACAAGTATGAGATGAAAGGGCTCATCTACTGACTTACTAAAGTTCAGAAACAAGATGCATAATGATGTTTGGGGAAGTTGCTTATAGTCTAGCATTTTTGTCCAAAGGAATTTAAACTGACATGATTAATTTGCAATGAATTCATCCTGGCTCCTGATGGTCTTATTCCTTTCTAGCTGCTCACAAATCACCATTTAAATAATTAATTCTCTCTCTGTCTCTTTTTTTCTGGTCAAGAATCAACAACAAGCACCAATTTCTCAAAGTCAGAGTTACGGATTCTATTTTCGTCATCTTTTTCAATATTGTTATAAATTCAATCAACCCCAACTTTCTACATCATCTCAACAACTCCTCATATATTATAAATATTAATAGTAATGACATTTGTAGCAGTACAGATAGCTACTATTTGCTAGGCTTTATGGTAGAATTTTTAAACACATCAAATCATTTGATTTCCATAGCAAACCTATAAATTCAAAAGGGTGAGACAGAGAAGACAAGTTTCTTGTCCCAGTTAAATGTGTCTATAAATGGGGACTCACACTCCGGGATACTGAGTAATCATGCAATACTGGTGGTTCCTTTCATTATATTTAAGTCCCATAAAGAATAATGCTATATATAGTAATTGTAGTGTGAGTTCTCATCAAGATCACACACCAGGTTTCTACCATATTAAATTTAATTGCTGTGATTACTTTTTTTTTCTGTCTAGCATCTCAATCTTACTTTAAATAGGTAAGTGCATTTTCAATCAATATCTTATTAGCATAATTTGCTCCTGTTAATGCTCTAATTTCATATTTGAGATCTCCTTAGAGCTATAACTTGCTTGTTTTTATTTTTTGGTAGAGATATAGTCTCACTCTGTCATCCAGAATGTAGTACAGTAGCAGTCATAGCTCATTGCTGCCTCAAACTGGTAGGCTCAAGCAATCCTCCCGTCTCAGCATTCCAAGTAGCTGGGATTATTGGCATGTGCCACCTCGACCATCCTGAGCTGTAATTTATATTACTTCTCACTGCTTCCTAATTTTAAACAGGTCTATCTTATTTTTTAAAACTATTCGTAAACCTTCACATCAAAAAAGATGGACAAGTATCAGTAAAATATGTCTGAAGACTTAAAGTTGCTGTACTATAACTAACTATAATTTTACATTAAGCAAAATGAACATTTCAACTTTACTTTTAGAGCACATATGAAGTCCATATTCAAAACAGAAACTAAGTAGAATTGAGATCTTTGCTAGCTTTAAGAATAAAAGTTTCATATCAACAAATAAAATTTTCTGCCAAATTTATACACATTTTGTTCGTGGGCTTAGAATAGTTTTTTAGGAAATGTAAATATAGCTTTAGACAATTAAGTGAAATTATCCCATCACTTTTTTCTAAAATGTAAAATGCTATCCATATATAATATATTGCATCACTGTAGTAACTTTTCAGGACAGCTGTGGTTTTTATCATAAATTTGTAGTCAGTGAGTTATATCACATGTCAAAGCCATCCTTGGTGTTCCATCTGTAGCTTTTTCTAAGTCCAGAGCATTTTTTCTATTCCTACCCTGATGTCAGTACACAGCTGTACTTCTTCCTTATTTTCTCAGTTTATATAACTGCTTCTTGGTTCATTCTACTAAGACATACTGTATCAATATCCAAATATAGCAATGTTAGCAAATATAGACTAAGTCTCAGATTTTCATAGGCAGTGATGAAAACCTTTAGGAGGGTATGTACAGCATACTGCACAACATTTTCAACTTTTCTGTCAGATTATTATCTCCATTTTTCTCCTCTTTTATTGGCTCCCCTAAGTTTTCTGATTATGACTGCTTAGATAAGGCTATGTCTAGTTCTTAATATGGTAGGGGAGGATGCTTTTGGGAGGAGTTACAGACATTTTTGAGATCAGGTAAGCTATATACCATCTCATTAGAAAAATTCCCATATTACATACATACCTACACACACACACACACACACACACACACACACACACACACACACAGGAACACAGGAACACAGATGGAACAACTATGTATCTTGATATCACAAATTCACAATACAAGTATTATTTTCCCACTTGCTAATAAGTTTAGATTAGATGACCTCTAGTCTAGCAAGCTATTCAAAGAAAAAAGAAAACACCTTCTTATTGCATAAGGTTCCCACATTTGGAGGTAAGAAGTATTAGCAATAAACTATCCTTTACTAAAGACTTTGAGGAAATTGAGTAGGAAAGTATTTTTATCTGATGAAATAATAATTGAAGGTCTAGAAACTAAACCATAAGAGTTTATTTTAGTTTTCTTACTCTGAGCCAACCAATGAAGGCATAATTACTGTATTATGGGTGTCATTTTGATCTTGGATGGTAACCTTATTACTAAACCAAAAAAATACTTAGTATTAATTAGGGAGAAAATATTTTCTTTTGTGTACTAATAGTAACACTTATTCTTTTTGTGTTTTTTTTTTTTAATGGTTACAATAAATTCAGCATTAAAGTCAATGTCTCACACACAATTTAGAATGTGGCTTGCAAGATTTCAAATGCTCTGGTTTTCTTGTTTGGAGTGGGGGCTCCTCATACATTCATTTCCTTGGTTTCTGATGAACTAAGAGCTACAGCCTTTTGTGTGCATTGTTACCAAATTTCTTTTAAATACCACCTCACTTTTCTTAGTGATACAGTACCTCTTAGAGTCTGATACATATTCCCTGTTTCTGATTGTACATTGTACATTGAAGGTGCAGAACTGGTGTGGCTAGGGGCTGACAGTACAAGGAGAACCTCAAAGATCAGTATCCAAAACAATCAGGATGTAGTGAAGGAGTGAGAGAGGGAGTGGTGTCACAGGCAAAATACTAGGCTGTGACCAAAATCTGACCTAGTTTCTGTCCTCATGGGGCTTGCAGTCAAGTTGGGAAAATTCATACTAGACACATAAGTATGTTTTAAACGAAATGTTCAGGATGCCCTGAGAGTTTGTAACTGGGCATCTGAAACAGCCTGAGAGGCCACAAGAGGCGCTTCCTTGAGGAAGTGAGACTTAAAATCTGATGAATGAGTAGGTCTTCCTCTGTTTCCAGGGATCAGGAAGAGTTTATAGCTGGTGGAACACAGCTCATTTAGGTGAATGAAAGAAGCCCAAAGTTACTGGAGTAGGGAACAAAGAGCATGATTGAAATAGAACCCAAAAAAGAAGGGGGAGGGACAATGAGACCCAAAAGAGCCTTATTGATCATAATATAAATGTTAGTATGTACCTAATCCTGACTTGTTCTCCACATCTTTAAAATAAAATAAAGGGCAAAAAAATGATATTGAACCTGAAAGCAATAGGAGGAGATAAAATGTTGTATTCAAAGTGGCAACATAATCAAATCTATATTTTCAAAGATCATTCTGGCTGTACTTTGGACCTCTGTTCCGCAGATTTCTCATCACCGAGTTCCCATCTCCCCTTCCTGCAGCCCAGAGCTTTGGTTGCAAAGGATCAAAGCAAATTACTCAAGCATCCCACTGAATACATCACAGTACATGACGATTTGTTTTCCATACGTATATCACACTTAAGGTATGTGTTCTCACCACTAAAGCCCAAAGTTGTTTAAATTACCATGGAGATAGTTTGTCTACCTTCAAATAATCACAGTAACTAATCTGAACTGGTAAGTTTTTCTTGGTAATACCTGCCTCTGGAATTTATTAAGTGAAATCTACACTGTATTTCTTTAACAAAAATACAAATCCATATGTACATTCTGACACTGCCTTATTTCATTTAATTATATGCAAGAGTCCCAGTCAGTAGACATTTATACATATAATAAGTTTATATTTTATTGCTATGCCATTTGTACTTTTTGTGATGTGTTTTAATACATGAAAATAGGAAATGGCTAAATATAACCCTATTTTCTGTAACACACAAGATTTTTTTCTTCTGAGATAAGCATGATTGTCTGCTTAAGGCATAAATTTAAAGCCATATACCATATTTTTAATGTGGGTATTATCCAGTTTCCAACTCCTCTGAGCTATCTTATTTCACTAATCCATTGTTATTTTTTTCACAAATCTTGATAAAAGAAAAGCTAAAATTGTATGATTTTTTTGTGAGTAGAAAATTAATGACTAAGTTAAGGAAATATGCCATCAAAACACAGTTAATTCTAGAGCACATTTTTCACAGGTTCTCTTTTTGTAAGCTGATAGACATTTAAAGTAAAATAAAGTATAACTGTCCTGTCTGGACAAGTCTTACCAATCTGTCACATATCTATACCCCCAATGCCATTTGTCATCTTTCTTCTTAATTTGTAGAAGTTCTAAAATTACAAAAAGACTTTTTAAAAATAGTAGCACTGATATCTTGAAATGGCAACACTACTTTTAAGTGTTGTTTTCTATTGCTTTTTCTTCTGGTAAAACTAGCTCCATGCTTCCATCCAGTGGGATTTCATCACAAAAGGATTAAAGAAAAAAAGGAGGATGGGAAGAAAGAGAAATAGGAAGAATATGAGGAGAAGGAAAAGAAGAAGGAGGAGGGGAAGAGAAAGGAGAAAGCGTGTGAAGAGGAGGAAAGGTAGAAGAGAAAAAGAAGAGAAAGGGGAACAGGAAAAAGGGACAGCGGTGGAGGGAGATGAGAGGGGGAAAAGTGCTTTTTCCTTTCAGATTCCATGTGAGGAAAGGTGGCTTATTTTATCATTGTCTCCAGTGTCAGTTTTCCAATGTATATCCAGTATATCTAGTGTATATTCATTTTTCCAGTATACCTACTATTGAGCTATACTCCTGTAAGTAAATGCAATCTTGCTGTAGGCATGAAACATAGTAATACAAATGTATGATTAACAGTTCTAGTCGAATATTGCATTTGACAATATTTTATTCTAATTGATCAATCTAGAGATAATATACATTTGAAGCTCCAATTTAATGCTACTTGAAAATATGTTTATAATAAACATATTGTCAGAAGAGGTGACATTTGAACAGGGAAATGAATAACAAGAGGAGTAAGATCTTGTTGAAAAGGATTCCAGAATGAGGAAATAGCATGGGAAAGGGTTGTGAGGTGGGCATGTATTCACATAACCCCACAACAGTAAGTTGTACTTTTGTGACTCCTTCCCATATTTTTTTCATATACTTGTTTGAGTTAGGGTTCATTATATTCAAACAAGATAATACACCCTACAAGAATACATTGGAACACTTAAGTGCCTATTGGTAAAATTTGGCCCATAAAATGTACCCACAATTTTCCAAAGGTTATTTTCCCTACTCAACCACAGACACATACACACACACACACACACACACACACACACACACGGGAATTACAACTTAATATTCTCACATATTTTCACTCCAAAAGACGATTTCAGTCTGTTTTTCTGGGACCAGTGTCAGTATCAGTATCTGTGTCAGTATCATTTGTATGTAATACCTGAGCAAGATGAGTACTAGTGCCCTAGTGTTGTGAGCCATACCTGCTCTTTTAAGAAAGACAAAATATTTCTGAAAAATGTTAATGTTACAGCGATACACTACCACTGGGGATATCCAATGATTCCAAAATTCTCTAGTTCCTCGTGAGTCTGTTCCAATCCTTGACACCATCCAGTCTTTTTCAGTGATTTCTGTTGACATAATATATTATCCAGAATCTATCATTTGAATTCACTTTGTAAACCTTCTCAGATACTTGTGATTAAGATTGAAATGATAGTGACTGCCTTGGAGGCCCAGAAGGAATTTAAAATCTATAACGTATCCCTGTGTATGTAATGCTTAAAGAAGTTCAATCCATCAGAACACGACTACTATGTGGATAATAAAACTTCAAGAACCAAATATAAGATGGATGCTTTTACTAGGAGGATGATGATAGCATGACAACGTGACAAAAGCAAACAACCACCATAATTGAAAACAACTGCATGTAATTATGAAATCAACTAGTGACAAAGATGGTAATTGCTGTTCTTTGTATATCTCAACTCCAAGACAATAAATAAGTCTGAACTAAGGTACAGATATCTGACGTAAAATCTAAGGTACAAATATCTGACTGTGCTAGAAATTCAAATCATAAAAATGGCCTCTGCCCTATTTTTTAATGAGGAGTCTACTGTCACTCAGCCTACCTTCTTCCTTATCTTTCTCACCTAACAGCAATATAGATTAGTCTATTTGCCCAAGTGATTTACTGATATTCAAATCAGCTCCTATTTGTATCCATAAATGAATTCCATCATTGGCATTTGTCTGTATATATACTTCTGTCTGTATGTCTCTTCTAGGAGGGCCCATGGACACTTACCCTACCTGGATATAACAATGTCTGTCCAGACTTCTATTCACCCATATTTGACATCTGGTAACTCAGTATGTTTTGGATGTAATACTCATGACTAAAATAAAACTATCTTGAAAATCTGCAAGTATTAATATATAAGTACTTATATATAAGTGCTATGTTCTAGTAATCAAAACAGCAAAAAGCAGACACATAGACCAACAGAATAGATAACTCCCAAATAAATCTACATATTTACAGCCAACTCATTCTTGACAAAAATGTGAAAAAAATATATTGGGGAATGAACACCTTTTTCAATAAGTAGTGCTGGGAAAACTGGATATTCTTATGCAGAAGAATGAAACTAGGCTTCTCTCTCTCACCTCACACAAAAATCCAATCAAAATGGATTAGAGACTTAAATGTAAGACCTGAAACTATGAAACTGCTACAAAATAAATTAGTAAAAAACTTCAAGACATTAGTCTGGGCAAAGATTTCTTGAGTCAGATCTCAATAGCACAGGAAACCAAAGCAAAAATTGGCAAGTGAGATTACATCAAGCCAAATAGCTTCTGTGTAGCAAAGTAAACAATTAACAAAGTGAAAAGGCAACCTAAAAAATTGAGAGAAATATTTGCAAATTATTCATCTGACAAAATGCTAATAACCATATTATACAAATAACTGAACTTCATAGCAAAAAAAAAAAGCAAAAAATGGATAAGCTGATGGAATTCTTTAAGATTGAATAATCATTTCACATGGATGTCAGGTATAGATAATATTTACCTATTCTTTATATTTATTGTCCATTTTTGTCTCCTCTCTTCCATGATAGACTAAAACCTTCAAAAGGACAAGGGTCGTTGTCTTTTATTTATTCACTTCCCCCAAGCACATGAATCATTGCCTGTATATACTAAATGCTCAATACATACTCACTGAAGTGAATTTCATTAATTTTGTGACCACATTTATAACTACATCTTATACAGTCACAAATTCTATCATAAGAATGTGAACCAACAGCCTAAATTTTAACAGCTTTTAAGATCATAAAGTCTATTTTTAAAAACTACATTTATATAATAATAAATAATGCTAACATTTTCAATTCTTATTTAATCATCATTAATTATCATTTCTAGTTCTTATTTAATCATCACAACAATTCTATAAACTGAGTGTGATTATTGTGTACATTTTACACATGAAAAACTTAGACAAAAAATAGCTAATTTTGCTTAGAATCACACTGTGGTGAATGCTAGAGCTGGAATATATCCATTTGTATCACAGTCACTCAAGATTCAAAAAATCATAAAAATATAGAGCTCCACAGCTTATGACAAAAGCAGCAAAATAGAAAATGAACATGTGCTTCTTGAATGCCAAGCTTCAATCTGTGGATTAGTGAAGACCTTCCTTGTAGCTCCGGCAGCAACGATCTCCACTTCTTTTCTGCTACTTTAACACTGCCTTATAAAATTAATCTCCTTAAACGCGTTACAAGGTTTTTGAGTTTAGAAGCCATGGCTTAGAATTCTTTATAATGTCCAGTGCACCTTATAGAATAGTATATTATACATAAATACATATACATCTTTCACAAGTACCTGACAAATAGTAGGTAATCAATAAATATTAGCTCCCTGAACCTCAGAATTGAGTGAAAGTTAAGAGTTTAGGGGTCTGGCTGACAGGGTTTTTTGTTTTTTTTTTTTTTTGAGTTGGAGTCTCACTCTGTCGCCCAGACTGGAGTGCAGTGGCCGCTCCTGGCCACCGCAGCCTTGACCTGCTGGGCTCTGGCGATCCTCCCACCTCAGCCTTCCAAGTAGCTGGAACTAGCGGTGCACGCTACCACGCCCAGCTAATTTTTTTTTTTTTTTTGATTTATTGTAGAGATGAGGTCTCACCAAGTTGCCCAGGCAGGTCTCGAACCCGCAGGCTCAGGCAATCCACTCACCTCAGCCTCCCAAGGCGCGGGATTACAGGCTAAGCCACCAAGCCCAGCTCGGCTGACAGGTTTTAATGCTACCTCTGTTATTTCTTAACTATGTGAGTTCATTTTCTTAACCTCTTTAAAACTTGGTTATCTCATTAGTTAAAACTTGGTAATCTCATTAGTTGAGTCATATAATAATACCTATTTATTGCTGTATACATTAAATGAGAATAGTATGTAAATAGACACTGACACATTGTCAGTACTCAATAAATTATTTATGCTTCCCCCCTGCCAGATGATTGACTTTATATGGTCTTGATCTTAGAGTTTATTACAGACATCAGATCCAGAATCAAAAAAAGAATTACTCTTGAATCTTTCTTTGTATGAAATGCAAGATGTGGATCTCATCAATAGCACAGACTCAAAGGACAAGTAGTCCATTTCCACTAAAATAATTTTCTGAATCACAACTTTAATGGACAGGACCTAAATTCAGAACAGATAAAAATAATTCTTGTGACCACTACTTTTTAGCACACTGAAATTACTTAGACGATAATAAGCAGCTCAGACAGAAAACAAGTGCTTTAAGAAATTATAGGAAGAATACAATACTAGAGAACGGCTTTAAAAGGCATAGTATAATGCAATCAGATGAAAAGTATAGTATTAAAAAAAGTATAGCATTCCCTAGTACGCTACCTCAGAAATGGGGAATTTTCTCTGTGTGCATATATTTTAATTCGACGCATTAGGCAGACAGTGGATATAAAAGATGAGGCTGTCAACACTACAAACACTACAAATAGCAACCTGCTTGAATAAGAAGAAAAAAAATCTACATCTTTTCAACCTGAATTCTTCCAGTTTGAAGCTCCCACAACGAGACTACAGATTTATTCCAAAAGAATAAACCATCTTTGCAATGAAAGCATAGGGTCCTAAAGCACTGAGACTTTTGACCTCTGTACCCTCAAGCACATCAAAGGCCTAAAACAAAAACCAGGAAAGATTGTTGACTCTCACGAAAAATAGAACTCATCATTTTATGAAATGTCTTTGCAATAGTGCTTGTGTCTCATACAGCTTTACCTCTAGCACCTGGCATCATTGATAGTTAACTTGCTGCTTCAGTATATTAGTAAATTAGACTAATATGATAAAAATAAACCTCTATATTCATAACACTTAAGATTCAAGTCAAAAATTGAAACTCATTTCAACAAAGGACAAAAAACTTTGAACCCATCAAGCTAGTTGATTTATCAGCCTGTCTAAATTTTTCTCTTTGGTGTCTAATACTTGTTTTGCTGTGATTAATCACAGATTCCAACCCTCCCACTTTAAATATACTTCCATTAAAGGCTAGGAGAAAAACATTTACTTATGAAATTTCTGGCTCAGTGTTACTTGGAAAGCTCTCTCTCAGCACCCAATAGCATGTCATTTTGTTGTTCCCAACTTGCAGAAGTTGCTATGCAACCATAGATGTTTCAAGCCACAGAATATGGGCACATGAGTTAAGGTGTTAAAATAAAATTAGTTGAATGTTTATGTGTGTAGGCAAATACTGCATAAATTATCAGACAATAATAAGCTGTAAGTATAAAGTAGTTATTCTGTGAGAGAAAAAATGAGCCAGAAGAAGTGGATTTTTTAGTTAGAAACTTACAAAGTTCTTACAGTTAATTAGGTCTATCATTTAATTTGATCATTCAAACTGCAGAATAGGCATAAGGTGCAAAGAAAAGAACAGTGGGTGGACAGTTAGTAACTAAATTGGGCAGACAGCTCACACCAGTAGAAACCTTTTTTTCTTTTTCTTCCATGTGAGTAGGAAGAATATAAAAATATGTAGAACTAAAGTGTTGTACTGAACCTTGCATGACACTATTTGCAACAAGATGGAATATACGATATTCAGAACTTCCCACTTGTATGCAAGCAAAAATTAAGAACACACTGCAAATAAATGTGAATGAGTCATTACCTCAAGATTATGTGATCTGTAAAGCCAAAGGCAAAAAGAAAATGTTCCAGTGGTCTGTTAATGAAATAGTTTCAATTTTGGATGACCTTTCTCTCTAACCTTTATGAGCCAAAAAGATCTTTTAAAATTTTCATCACTTGGGAAAACAGTAAAATCTAGTTGGGCAATTACATTAATTTTGTCAGTTCTCTTTAGCTAAAGACCATCAGACACATAACTGTAGTTGAACAACTTGAGTTTATTACTCATTGCAGTAGGGACCACACATGAGGAACCATAAGCTATCTTAGTAAGAGGGATTTATGGGCTGAATGGTATCTACCTAAAATTCTATGTTGAAGTCCTGACCCTTAGTGCCTCAGAGTGTGACTGTATTTCCAGTTAATGCCTTTAAATAAGTTATTAAGTTACATGAGACTATTAGGATAGGCTCTATTCCATTCTGATTCTTTTATTGGTTGGATTTTTTTTTTAATAAAGAGGAAATTTGGACACAGAAAGACTGATGCATTCACACAGAAAAAAGACCATGTGTGGACTAAGCAAAAAAGCAGCCACCTGCAAACCAAGGTGAGAGCCCTTAGAAGAAATAAAACTTGCTGACACTTTTTTCTTGTACTTCTGTCATTCAAAATTGCAAGAAAATGTCTTTTATTTAAGCCATCTACTCTCTGGTATTAATATTTTGTTATGGCAACCCTAGCAAACTAATACAGAGGGTGTTAGAAATCATCTATTTTAGGATGTGGGCTTTGGTTGGGTGATTTTGGGGAGAGACTAAGAATGCCCAGGTCCACTCTAGGCGCTTACAAAAAGTAGGAACAATTCCATGTTTGGATTTCTCAATAAATATTCTCTGTACAGAAGGTAGGCAAGAGTGAGACTAAAGTTGTAATTGGTAATGAAGTAGTGGTCACTCACGCTAGCCAGTAGAAACATGACCTTGTTCTTGTCTGTTTTTAAAACAATAATGAAGTCATCTTGTTTTGAATCACTCTGTCAGAGTGGCTTTGTCTGATTTTGGTGTTTGATGAGATGATTTTATGTCCAACAGGAGAACAGCTAGCTGTGAATGCCAGGCTAGTTTCAAATGACACTGAAGCCTAGTTCCTGGTTCTTTCTTTCTTGACTCAAAATAGGTTGGAATAATAATAATTTCATTTAATTGTGAAATTAGAATGTCCACATGGACTAGACTTGAGATTGTTTGATATCATGTGAAATTACTAGAGAAGCCAAAATGGTTTAGTGCCATACACAATATGATCTTCTTTCATCCATATTGTCATAGATCTATTTTCTCAACACAGTCTTGCCTCAGCTGAGTAGCTAGGCTGCCATAAATATAAGTGACAAACATACTCCTACTGATTAAATTACCACAACAGTTGACATTTATATTGTCCTTATTTGCATAAGACCTTTACATTACCTTGTCAGTTTTTTTCACAAAAAGAGGCTATGGAGGACCCAAAGAGATCAGGTGTCTTTCCAAAAGGCATAGAGTGATGGAGCCAAAACATGAAATCATCTTCTGAACTGAGAGCCCATTCTTGATGTGTTCACCCTTTAATTCATTCAACTGACAGCCTTTAATCAGTTAATCTAATATAACACCACTGTGGCTGAGAAAGCACATCTGGGCCCAGTCTATCTCCACAGGTACCCTACTCTGCCACTTACTACCTTTGTGACTTTTAGAAAGTTGTTTCACCTCTCTGTGCCTCAGTTTTTATACCTATAAAATGGAATTTATAATAGTATCTAGCTCATTGGTCTGTTTCGCAGATTAAACAAGTTATCACATTAAAAACTGTTTAGGACAGTGAAGACTCATAGTTTGCATTTATTAAATGTTGGCTACTGTTATGGGCAAATTGTGTCTCTTCAAAATTCATATGATAAAGTCTAACCACCCCCCACCCAGGACCTTAAAATGTAACTATATTTACAGAGAGGGCCTTTAAAATTGTAAATAAGTTAAATGGAATCCTAAAGGTGAACTTTGATTCAGTATGATTGGTGTCATCATCATCATCATCATCATCATCATCATCATAAAGATTAGGGCACAGACAACACAGAGAGATGACCATGTGAGAATACAATGCAAAGTCAGCCATCTATAAGCCGAAAAAGAGACCATAGAATGAAATCAACCCTCCCCACACTTCATCTCAGACTGCTGATTTCTGGTACTGTGAAAAAAATTAATCTCTGCTGTATTTTTCCTTGAAGTCTTTGTGTGTGTATGTGTGTGTGTTTGCTGCTAATCTACCTTGAATTTTTATTTTTTCTGTTAATTTATTTTACTTTTCTTGCTGTTTTGTCCTTGAGAAAGAAATTTTCAACAGATTAAGTAAAATAAATCATTTATTCATTGTTTTCTTTTTCTTTTTTTTTGAGTTGGCATCTCACTCTGTTGCCCAGGCTGGAGTGCAGTGGCTGCTCCCAGCCACCGCAGCCTCAACCTACTGGGCTCCAGCGATCCTTCCGCCTCAGCCTTCCAAGTAGCTGGAACTACAGGCACGCGCTACCACGCCCGGTTAATTTTTGATTTATTGTAGAGATGAGGTCTCGCTAAGTTGCCCAAGTGGGTCTCGAACCCGCAGGTTCAGGCAATCCACTCACCTCAACCTCCCAAAGGCGCAGGTTCACAGGCTGAGCCACCAAACCCAGCTATTCATTGTTTTCATGTTTTGAGCAAGGAGATTTCACAATTGATTTAATTCATTTGACTTCTTTTTTCTTTCCTAAAGTTTAGCAGTCTTCATAATGGGTGTCTTTAAAAAAAATTATATTGTTTAAGCTACCCTGTCTATGGTATTTTGTTATGGTAGTCCTAGTAACCTAAGACAGCTATGTTTAGTCTCTGCTAGTGACTGAATAATTCCAACAAATGCATGTTGCCACTTCTTAATAAAATATTGATGACATATTGAAAAATAAAATGCCTTGCTTCATATTTTTAAAAGTTTTTGACAACTACTCTTAGATGTTTTAACTGTTGATTTTTTTTTTTCCTTAATGTTTCTTATATGGGTCTTTTTTCTATCCCCACTGATGCCACTTTAGTATGCATTCATTACCTCATACTTCTAGTCAGTATGTAATAAAATTCACATAGGAAGAATTCAGGGTGATCAATTGGTTAAAGAGGAAGGGAAAGATGATAAAGCCATAAATAAGTCTGTAACTAATGTGCAAATAAGAGCCAGACCATGGCCAGTCACTAGGAAAATTTCCTTCATATTAGTGCTTTCATTCTGAAAATTAGCAATATGCAGTTAAGAGACACTTATTTGTGTCAAGAAAACCTATGCCCTATGCGGGGCCTCTAATACCCACAGCCACATACTTCAAGACACTCACCAGCCAAAACCAGACCCTTACCTCTACTCTGGACATGGAAGTTAGTCTATGCAGATCATCAGAAATAATCAGTGCTGGCAACAAAATTTTCTTCCGGTGTTTAGATATTGAGAAAAAAACAAAACAAAATTTCCAATGATGCCTCTTTACCCTGAAATTCTAGGCCACCTAAGCCAAGGCAATGTCCCTACATGACTACAATTGTCTCTTTATCAAAAAATTTTTTAAATAAAACATAAAAAACAAATGTCTCTTTATCTCTTACTCTTCTTTGCTATTCTTCTATGTTCTTTTTTCTCTCAAGTTCTTGACTCCACTTCTATTACCACTGCATGTTCATTCCATTGTTCATTCCAACAATGGCACCTCATTCCATTGTTGTTTAGGAAACAGATAAAATTAAACTTGAAGTCAGAGAACCAAGTTTGAGAACTGACTCCCTCATTTAGCAGCTGTGCAAAATCGCCTGAGCTGAGCTAATTATCCCTTCTTTATCTCAACTTTCTCCTCTGTAAATTGGGGAAGTGTTAGTCAATGAATGAATTTTAAAGAGATATATACAGAAAAAAATGCGTCTGTGTAAATATATATTAAATATATTATGCACAAAAATATTAAAATTACATATACAATAAAATATATAGGAAAAATATAAACTGTATACATAGCATACATGAAAAAACATCAGGTTGTTGGCCTTTTCATTAGAATTGGTATCAGAAAGAGAAAAACATAAAGAAAAAGCAGGTAGGCTATGGAATAATCTAGATTATTTTAATCACAAGAGTAAGGATAGGTAAGAACATAAAGGAAACCAATCATGTTAAGTTAAATGTCACTTACAAAATTACAATATACATATTTCTTTTCTGGTCATCTTGGCAATAGATATCAGACCCAGCTATACCTATAATGAGAAAAACTCAAGTAAATAGAACAAGCAGTAATTAGAGGTGTAGTCAAATGTGGACTGACTGATTAAATAACTGGGGAAGAGGATGAAAAGGATCCTATCACCAAGAATGACATCATTATGGGGAAGATTGTAACCCATAATGCATAGCATAATGTATAAATTGCTTAACTTGAACCTGTGAACTAGAGAAAGTATCTTTCTCTTATTGAATCTGGTCAAATTAGCATGCATTACTTAGACTACACTGCTGTAATAGGGAAAATTAGAAATAAATGTATTTCTCTCACACTTGATAGTCTGAAGTGAGCAGTTCTGGTCAATAGGTTGCATTGTTCTATGCAGTCATGCAAAAACCCAGGTTCTTTTTCTTCATGTTCTTCTACCATTTTTTAGTGCCTTGCCTTTATCTGTATGATTTGGGGTCACTGCCACATTAAGGTTACATCAGACTAGAGACTGAGGAGAGTGTTCTAGAACCAGAAGTATGTCTAGAAGTGGCACACATGACTTCCATGAACATACTTTTAGAGATAATTTGAAAAACTTGGAAATAGGACTAGCTGTGTGCAAGGGGCAGTGTGGGGAGTATAATGGATTGGCCTCAATATTGAGGGAACATGATCATGGTAAAATATCTAACAATAAAAAAGGATGCATGATCATTAAGATGTATAGTTATCTAACCAGAATTTTTTTTAAAAGATGGGTACAATTCAGGATTAGGTATACAAATGGTCATCATACAGGTAGTTTGGGCTTCACTTTGGTCCTCACTTCACCTGGTTTGAGATCAGGTACCCTTATTGATGAATTGTGCCCCACCCCCAACCCCTGGCAGTTTCCCACTACTGCCAATCCCTTTCTAACAGTATTATGGTAATTGTTCAGGGTCCACTCATGAGTGAGAACATGTAGTACTTAGTTCTTTGTTTCTGTGATAGATCACTCAGTATTATAGACTCTAATTCTGCCAGTTACTTTTTTCCTCACTGAATAAAAGTAGGTATAATACGAAAATGTCTACCAATAGCTAATTCACACAAAAATTCTCAGAATATAGAGCACATTTAGTATTTTAGGGGAAATGTATAATAAAGTATAAATCATCACCACATAGTGTTTGAGATATTTAATTGAAACATATGTTGTGATTATTTTCTTTTCTAATTATATAAAAATATAATTTAAAATCAATTTTACACAATTCTAAATCATATTCTTATGTTATACATGGCAATAGCAAAAATTTTTTTTAAAGTGTTTCATTTAGTAAATTTCAATTCAAGATTATATATTTTTGTGGTTACCTAGGTAATAGTTGCTATAGCTCTGGAATGCATAATCAGTTTAACATTATATTCATAATAGGTGCTACATTATAGATTCAGATCCCCATTTTAAATAGTCATAAACAAATGTGTTTATCCATCAATACTAAATATGCTCATTTGTTCCATCACTGTCAACATTTCAAATACTAACTTAAAATCTACTTTTCCTGCCTATTCCCCTCAAGATAAAAAATTTTATAAAATCGTATCATGTTGTATATGTATTTGTATTACTCTTAAAGCAATTAGCAGCTATATAATTGAATTTCTATAAAAAATAAATGTCAACTACATTTTTATGCCAAAATATATGCACATGAAATATATAGAGAGAATATATATAATCCCAAGTATATATATTTAATATTGTATTCATTTCTACTAATTAGGTCAACCATTATAATTATTTAGTCATAACCTTCTATCTTTGAAAATCAAATAATTTAATTTTAATTTGCATGTATAATTCCTGGATCATTAATTATTGAACTGGAATCCATTCTGAAGTACTTAGAGGTTTTGATTGGTGTCACACAGGGCATAAATGATTGCCTCTTTTAAGTTGTTTGGTAATTTTAAATCAAGGAGCAACATTGCATGCTAGAATAAGTCAGAGCCTAATGTCAGACTTGCAAGCAAACTTTATGTCTGAAATTAGCTATGTAATTTTGAGCAAGCTACCTAAAGCTCAGAGCTTCAGTTTTTTCATCTCTAAAGGACTTTCACAGTATTATTTTCAGTATTAAGATGATGCATGTGGAAACAATCTAATAATAGTGGCACATATGAGCTCACAGCAAATACTGTAACATAGCTACCAATTAATTTTTCCTCTAGTGGAAGAATTGTAGATGTGAACATGCAAAGGAAATTGGATGCCACTCCAAATACAAAAGGTTTATGTAATTTGTAATGATTATTGATATATTTAGTTCTAGGCATCCAAGATAGAAGCTTCTATATTAGGGAATTTTTTTTCAATTATTTTTTTAAAAATACAGTGTTTATAGAGTGTAGCACTATGTTCTATTTATAACATAGTAGAATTTGACTAGCTTTACCAGCTCTCTCAACTATACTTCAGATTCCTCTTCTATAAGTGTTAAGAACATAGTCCAAAAACACAATGTTTTGTGCCTTTTAAAAATCAATCTTTTTAAAGAATAAAACTCTCTCTCTCTCTCTCTCTCTCTCTCTCTCTCTCTCTCTCTCTTACATTGCTTCCCTCTTCTCAAGCTCCAATTTCCTTTCCCTCAGCCTCGCTTTCCAACAAGGCTTTTATCCTTTCTATTCCAATGAAACTGTTCCTATAAATATTTTCATTTTATCTTTTTCAAAAGTCAATACCCTCTCCTCACTTACATGGCTTCTTAGCAGCATTTGTCATAGTTGATGATTTCTTTTTTGTTTTTCTAATATATAGTTTTCCAGGACACCACATTTCCTGATGTTCTTTCTACTGGTCTGCCTTTTCCTTCTCTCTGTCCTCTTTGCTACCTCCTCCTCTTCATGCCTAGACACGAGTAACTCCTAAATTAAATCTCTACTTATCTCATGAATTTCAAGACATCCATAACTAATTAGCTGTTTATATGTCAACCAAGACTCTGATAAACACCTTAAATTTAACATATCTAAAACAAAACTCTGTAACTCCTCACCAGGACCAAAAACCTGTTCCTTCCCACCCCAACCCCTGCCATTCTTGTCCACCACTCATACATTTCCCTAGATCACAGGCCCTGGAGTTATACTTGACTTCTCTCTTTTCCTCAGCATCTACATTCAACCCATAAGAAAGTCATGGTTTGAATTTATATGACTTCTATCTCTTCTCACCACCCTGTCACTAACACCCTCCTGAAAGGCACAATTCTCCAGTGTGAATTTTATAAAATATAAATCATATCATGGTTCCCCTTGTTGAAATCCTTCTAATAACTATCCATGATACTCAGAAAATATTATAACTACAGCCCTTAAGCTCACAGTCACTCTTCCCACTCTTCTCTTACTTTTTCTGCTAAGTCTCTTCATTTCACCCACACAGGCTTGTTCCATGTTGTGATGTTCTCACATATTATCTCCTCTTCCAGAATTTCCTTACCCCAGATTGACATATGGACAAAGATTAATTTCCAAGTCACTGCTCAAGTATCATCTATCTTATCAATGGCCTTACTCACCATGTTATTTAAAATATTTTTCCCACTTATTACCTTATTGATCCTAAAATCATTTTCTCTTCTAACTTAATTTTTATCTACAACAAATGTAGTAGACAAAGAGATGCTGCTTTCAGACCACTTCTTCAAAAAAGAACCAGTTGCCCAAAAGTGATCGATGGTGTCGACTGACAAGCACCAGCCATTAACTCCTTCAGGATCTGCCTCAGATTTTGAATACTGGTGATAATCTTTTCTGGATGACATCAGTCAATGGCTGAGAAATGCGTTAATATAGAAAACTAGCCATTTCTAATAGATGTTCTTTGTTCTGGAGTGACTCGATGGAGTGGTAGAACATTGTCGAGTCCAACATCATGGCTGATCTCTGCCCAATCCCACTTTCTCTCTTTTCCTGTCACTGATTTTACTGGCTTACTCACCAATAAACCTTTTCAAATTTACCTTCTATTTTAGTGCGTATTTTTTGGAGTACCCAATAAATTATTTCATATATTTGTTGACCGCATATCTCCTTCAATAGAATGAAAGAACTATTTATGTAGGGAGTCATCATATCTTTTTAACTGTTGTATCCCTTAAGATAAGATCTTTTCAAAAAAAAAACCTAAGATAAAGTAGATACTGATAATTATTTATGGCTAAATAAAAAATGCCTTTGAATAAGTAAATTGCCTAATGCATAAATAATATTATAGCACCATTCATAAAACATTCTTAAAAAGAAAAAAATGTATCAATCAGCCATTTGTCATGTCAAAAAAACAAGCTTTTAAATTATGTTTCATTTTCTTTAGCCACATGCTTGCAAAATTTTACATAGTTTTACAGCATTGCAAATATAGTTTTTAGTCAATTGGGTATTTTAACTTAATACAAAATGTTTCTAGGTTGTTACAGTGTTCAAATTACACATTTCTAAATGTGTTTATGTTTTATTAAATAGGTATATGACTAAATCATTTTGGTTTTTTAAATCAAAATTTTCAGTATTGGGGCAACAGCATAGCAAATTTTTTTAGTATTTAAAATTTTGCAGGTAAAAGATATAGATTAGGTATGTTTTAGAAATATTAGATTAGCAAAAGGGAGTAATTTTTTATAGTCTATAAATCCATTTTGTTGCATTTTGCTGAAGGCAATGATATAGATGTTAGAAAGGACTTTAATATTTCAGGTAGACTAGTAGAAAGAATATAAATTAAGAGGAGAATCAACGAAAATTTTGTATGACATCTAGAGTTGTTTTCCAAATGAGCATGCAGACTTAGGTTTTGTCCTCAAGTTCTGTGCATAGATACTACAGATGTTAATAAGAGTTTATAAATAGATGGTACTAGGTTCTTAACAATGTAATTTAAAAATGCATTGCCATTAGATCACAAGTTACTCAATTTTATTAGCAAGATACTTTCTCTTAGTTTAATATATAATAATAGTCTCAACAATCGACAATGTGACACATGCATATTTTGTCACATTTTAGGGGTACACTGAGTAAGGGCTTGTTTTAAAAGATATAATTCAATCTTACCTCTTAGTTTTTAATACATACAAATAGAAGCTTCTTGATCTATAAGGTAATAGAATGGGAACATCAAGAATCCTTGAGTATTTATCGTAGATCAGAGTCCCTGGCAGTATTCAATATTATTTCACAAAAACCCTAAAGTGCTCACTTGTTCTAGTGTTCCAGTGAATTTCTTGACCTGTTTGCAACAAAGCTTCAAGAGTACTTTAGGCTTAACTTGAAGTACAGTTGAAATTATTACATTAAATGTAATCCGTGAATCAAAAATCTTTAGATTGCAAAAGAAATGCCTATACTCATTGTATTAATTAGGTTAAACCAGACCATGGTAAGACATTCCAAAATTTCAGGGGCTTAACACCTGAGAGTTTATTTCTTGGTCAGATAATAGCGTGGCTCTCCTCTATGCAATAATTCTAGACTGAATTTCCTTTCATCATATGACTTTCTCATCCCCATCAGCCTCTGCAAGCCAACAGAGGAAAGAAATAATAGAAGAGGACTGCCCAGTCATGTAAAATCCTCAGATAAGACTATCACATTTCATTTCCATTCACATATTTAGTCGCATAACTACACTTTAATCACAAGAGAGTTAAGAATATATAGTCTCAACGTGGTCATGATGATATTCCTATTAATATAAAAGGAGAGACTGAATTTTTGAGAGAAGTTAGAATGGGTTCCACATTTATATAACATCGAAACCTCAAAAAATGTGCTTTTTAAAGTAAAACTGCCCCTTCAGAGACAGCTACTGTAAAGCGTTTTTGTTTTTTTTTTTCATATTCCTACAATGTATTTATATGTTTGAATATATTTTAAACGAGTCCATAGTGTGCCTAATAGTTTTCAACTTTAGAATAAAATTAAACATTCTTAATATGGCAAACAGAATGTTAAAGAGACTACTAATAGATTTCATCTTCCTCCCCTTTACTTCACATATCAATCACATAACCTTTCTTTTCTGTTCATGGAACATTCCCATTTACTTTGCAGTTTTCCCTGCCTGAGACCTTCAAATTTGTGGCAGGACAGGAACCTTCTTATTCTTCACGTTTCACTCATGAGTCATCTTCTCAGAGAAGTCTTCCTTCAGCTTTGATCTAAGATGGTCTCTCCCACTCAGAGACTCTCTCATCAACATATTTACTGCCTCTTAGCACTTCGCACAGTCTAAAATTATTTTCTTTAGGTATTTCCATTAAGATGCAATCTATGAAACAAAAGGACCTTATCTATCTTGTTAAGCACTGTTTGCCTAGTATACACAATGGTGCCTGGTATATAATAGTGCTGAATGAATAAGTGAATAAATGAATGTTTCTGTGGTTGTGTGTCAAAGAAGCTGAGGAATTGGTGGCTTAAAAATTATTTTAGAATAAATTATTATTTCTCATGACTCTGTGGATCAAGAATCCAGGCAGTACTCTGCTGAGTGGTGCTTCTGTGCTATATGATTTTGTCTAGGTTCATTCACATGTAGCCAAAGTCAGCTGGGAGCTCTAAGTTGGCTTCTCTTGCTTCAGGATATCTTTCTATATAACCTCTACCCATTGAACAGTCTAGCCTGGCCAGATACATCATGGCTGCTAAGATACCAGAAAGGAGATTGAAAGTTGTAGTATCTCTTTTTTTTTTTTTTTTTTTGGTGGCACACATGTTTATGCCTAATCATGATCACTATCATCTTTCCATTATCAAGTTGAAAATCTCTACAATCAGGAAATCGAACATGTTTAATCGGGATGTGATTTTTTGTTTACGTGCTCTGCACTAGTGGGCTGGCTCAGTAATAAATATGAAACCTTGTATCTGTAGTCCCAGCTACTCAGGAAGCTGAGGAGGGAGGATCACCTGAGTCCAGGAGGTCAAGCCTGTGGTGAGCCGTAAAAGTTGTAGTATCTCTTAAAGTCCAGTGTAGAAATTCCAGAATATCCACTATATTCCATTGTCTTAATCTAGTCATGGTGCAGTCCAGGTTCAAAAAGAAAGAAAATAAAACACATTTCTTGAAGTCTATGCATATACATTAAAGGGAGAAATTACTGAAAGTCACACTTGGAGATCATATACCCCAACTTCTGTCAGTTAAAATTCAATCAGTGAATCATTTAAATTTAATATAATAGTTATAGAAGAAGTTATAGAAGAAGTGTAAAGTAAGAATTTTTATAGGAATTTGATCATAAACAATTGTGGAAGAACTTAAAAATTAAAGTCTGTTAAGGGAGCTTGGAGGATTAGAGGAGTCTTCACTAGTCAATCTGAGAAGCCACATAGATTCAACCACCAAGGCAGTACTATGTAGGGGTGAAGGGGAGAAAATCTAGGGGGATCTGTAGCCTTCGTGGGTTCCCATCCAAGGAGCTGATGAGGAGCCTGGTGTCACTGTTACTAGGGCCAGCAATTGAGAAGAGCTAGACAGATGCTGGAACAAAACCAAGCCTGAATTTGCCAGCACCTGTGTACCTATTGTAAGGGTCTGAAGCTGATGTTCATCAAAGCCACAGTCCAAAAGAGGAACTGGACACATAGTCAAGGAGAATAAGGATAAGCTAGAGCCCAACAGTCACCTCTCTATTTGTCTGTCATTCCAGATAACAATGATAACCTTTAGAAAGTGAAACGACTGCTTTGCTTCTGCTTTCCAAATCTCAAGCAAATTCCTCTTTTGTTCAACTATACCCTGAAACCATACATGAAAGAGGTTGGGAGAATAGATACTGAAGAGACTACAAAATGTGCTTACTTTTTCATTGGTCAACATACTTTGAATAAAATTCAAAATCTATAAATGTACATATTTTAATAGCTATACACATTCTTTCTAATTTCTGCTATTGCAAACAATGCTGTAGTGAATAGCCTTGAAAAAGAATCTCTTCACAATTGTGAGAGAGTTTTTGTAGAATAAATATCTAGAAGTGGAAATGCTGGTAGAAAGGCTACATACAAGTTTTTTAAAGATATTGCCAAAATGTCTACAAAGAGGTTGTAACAATATTGTTTTGTTTTGGAGTCTACCATAATTGGACCTCTCTCTCTCTCTCTCTCTCTCTTTCTCTCTCTCTCTCTCTCTCTCAGATGTTTCATAATGTGATCCTTGTAATTGCAATAAAAAATTACAAAACACAGAGGAACAAAGCTAAATTAAATGTCTTCACCTTTCAGTCCTGATTAAGCACAAGGTACTTAAAATATTTTAAGATGATCCACTTTGATTTTAGCCTTCTCCCTAAGGGTGAGAGTCTGTTCCTTTGAAGAGTCCTGAGCTCCAGAGATATTGGAAGGCAAATAAGGAGAAAGAAGGACAGATGTTTGATTCATTATTATTTTTCTGAACATAGATTGTTGCCAGTGATGAAATCTAGCTAGCATTCCAGGCTCATTCCCTTTAGGCTCCTGTTAAAGCAAAATCTCTTTAGACATGCTCAGCTAAGAGACAAAATCCTTTTCTCTCCATTAAGGCAATTTTGCAAGTTTGCTGAACACTAGAGACTCAAGAACAGGCTTTAAATATGTTTTTCATTCTCTCCAAGAGGAAAAGTGAGGATAATTATCATGGAGATCTCAACCTAGCTCATGTTAGAATTCACTGGAATATTTCTAAAATTAGCAATGTCTGTGCTCCAGTACTAGAGATTTTTGAACTGATTGGTTGGGTGTATTCAACATTGTTATTTTCTAAATGATACCTAGTGCTTCGCATATGCAGTGAGAGTGAGACCCTGGATGAATATGAGAAAAGGGGTCAGTGGCACTTGGAAGACCTTACTTACAAATAGTATATATAGGATTTGTTTTCTCCAGTTCCATTAGTACGAAAAAAATTACACAACTGGCATTAATTGGAGATTTTTCTGAAATTAACCCTATAGCAAATGTTATCACTCATACCCATAGAGTTTGAAAGTATCTGTTTCCTCACACCCTGATAACTCTAGTTATTATTAAAATTTTTATTATTTATTTTTGTTAAACTGAGTGGAGGCAACTACGTCAACATTGTTTCAATCTGTATTCCTTGAATTATTGTTGAAATTGAATATCTTTTTCATTAGTTCCCTACATATCATGCCTACTGTGAATTTTGCATGTTCATATGTTTTTGTCCATTTTTTGTTGGACTGTTCATTTTCTTTCATTTATTTGTGGAAGCTATTCATGTAGATGTTATTCATTTGTCTTTCACATATTCTGTATGCAATTTCCCCAATTTTCACTTTTTAAACTTTTGTATGGTGATATTCTTTTTTTCATTTTGTAGAGTCCAATCTGTCAAAATGCTTTTGTTTCTTATTTTCTGTTATGATGGAAAAGTCACACCCAAACCAATATAATTGTTAATAAAATACACTTTTTACTGTGCTTATGTTTTATATTTAATTATCTAATCTTTATGAAATAATGTTAGTGCAATGCAGGAAAAGTACCTAAATATCTTATATTAATTAGTACAATACAATTTATTAAATTATTACAGCACATTCCTACTTTAGCTATTTTTTATAAGATATAAATAATTTTCACAAGATCATCTAAAATTGCACGTTAGTTTTAAGATTCTTAAATGGTTAAATATGAATCATTCTAGCTATTTTACTGTGGCACACAGCAAAAAAATATAAATAAGAAGTGATTCACAATTCTTTCCTCAGTCTGAAATGCATTCATTATATCTGTAACTTTTGGCACAAATACACTTTAGAGATGTTTTAAGTCTTCCAGGTTTAGATTTTAGGATTGAAAAATCAGAAATATCACATTCTGCAGTCCTCAACTCTTTTTAGTGCTGAGGCAATTATCACTTTGCTGTGATACAATTATGCAAATAAACTCTAAAAACAGAACTTAACATAAATGAATTGCTACATTAACTAAAAAGCAAAATTTTATTTTAAAAATATGAACAATAGTTATTTACTCCTTTAATTATTTAGGCTAAGACTGATGCTATAACTCACTTGATTGTTATAAAGCAAAGTGACCTTGCCAAGGTTTCAGTTTCCTTATTCCTAAAATGCAGATACATGGTTTGGTGTCTCACACCTGCAATTTCAGCATTTTGGGAGGTGGAGATGAGAGAATTACCAGAGGCCAGGAATTTGAGACCAGCCTGGGCCACTCAGGGAGACCTCATGGTACATGCGTTTAGTTCCAGCTACTCAGGAGGCTGAGGCGGTTGGGATCCTCTGAGTCCAGCAGGACCAGGCTGCAGTAACTGTGAACATACCACTGCACTCTAGGCAGCAATAGTAAGACTCCAACTCAAGAAAAAAATAAATAAAATAAAATGAAAATAGCTAATAATGATGATTCCTAAGTGTTGCTATAATGATTAAGTAAAATAATACATAAAAAATGCTTAGCAAAATATCAGACATAAAGTTAACATCCATTTAGTATGTTTGTATTCAATTATTGGTGTTATCACTATTACATATATTACGTGGCACATACTATCTTTTGAACTTTTATTATTTTCATAGTGTCATAGGAAAACTCATCCTTATCTGGCTTTGTCTTCACTACTCCATTAGAACCGTTTATGTCAAAGTCACCAGTAACATCCATGAAATCAAATCCCAAGTTCACCTTTCTGATTATATCTTACCTGTGCCTCTGTCTGCTTAGCACATTAATCGTATTATCCTGCCCTCTTACCTCTGCCCTTATTCTTTGCTTCTGTCCTCTTGCTACACTATTTATGACCTTTTATTCTCTATTGAACCACTAAATGTTGGGATATTTCAAACTCTGTTTTAAGTCACTTTCTCAATATTCTCACAAGGTATTATTTCTAGCTGATCTCATATAATCCATGGATTTAAATTTCAATTCAATACCAAAGACCAACCTTGACCTTTCTCTGAAGCCCTAGACAACAACTTTCCATGTAATAGCTCAACATGGATGACAAATATTTCAGACTTAGAAAGGAAAAATCAGAACTCCTGATATAGTTTTCTAATCTCACCTTAACTACTGTCCAACTCTCATAACCTAGTACTACAATTTTTAAAAATATAAATTGCATCTGTTTTCATCCTTCCTTAAAACTTACCAATGGTATCCCATTTCATTTTTTTCAATCCTAGTTCTTTACTTCAATTCACAAAGAACACTTTATCATTTCTCTCTTTGACACTATCTAGTAACCTCCTTTTCTGGTTGTCTATACTTCTACAACACTGGTCTTTCTTGTATCTTCAAACCCAATATACTCAAGTTTGCCCTCACTGATGCTACTTCTAGTACTTTCTACATCAGTTTGTTAGTCAACTCTTTCGAGAGATTGATTCTAAAGTAGTTCCACAGTCATGTATCATGAGCCTTGTATAGTCATTGGAATTTATAGCATTTGATTAAGTGCTAATTTGTTTATTTGTTTCCTCCCACTAATGCAAGTTTTGTTTTGTTTTGTTTTGTTCATAGAAGTAGGGATCTTCTAACATAGGCTCCCATCTCAAAGAGCAGAGCCGTATTCAGTAGAAGTTTGTTGAATACATAAACAAAATAATATCCTATTTACCAAAAAAGAACTAAAACTTAAGAATTAGTGTAAAGCATTTCTGGAGGGGGGGGGAATGAGCAATCATTTTCCCTGAAATATGGCATATCTACTTTAATTGCTTAAAAATAATGTTTTAATTGATTAATGTTTATTAAATTGCTAATTATGTGCTACCTAAAAACAAAACAACAAAACATTAGGCATGATCCTTTACATCAAGAAATTTTCAATTTAGATGAGGAGACAACTGTACACATGAAAAACTACGTAAATACCAAGCAGCAAATATTATATACTAGAAGAATGATTAATATAAATAAGAATAGGAAGAACTAGTGTATAATATTCAACTGTGTTTCTTTTACAGGATAATTACTGGAAATATTTTTGTTTTCTTCATTGTTGAAGTGTAATTGTATTATCTTAAAATTTTGATGACCAACTGGATATATAATATAGTAACACAATTTTGAGAAACTAAAATACTGTTAGACAATTCAATATTTTTTTAATGTAAGTAACAATATCACTAAGAAAAAATAATTAAATTGGCATTTTCAAGGGGATTAAGTAAGACAAAAAATAACTTTTCTGTATTGAGTAGAAATCAACATGTTTGGTTGTTCTAGTATACATATACTGGGAATTATTTAAAAGCCATTTACGTGTTTTATACTGTCATGCACTGCATAACAATATTTGGGCCAATAACAGACAACACATGATGACATATACAACAGTTGTCCCAGAAGATTATAAAAACAAAATTTTCTATGCCTTTTCTCATCATTGTGCTCTAATTGTCTACAATGCTCAGTATAGTAACAGGCTGTACAGATTTGTAGCCTGGGAACAATAGTCTATGCCATATTTGTGTAAGTACTCTTTGTGATGTTTGGTAGATGATAAAATCGCCTAACAATGAATTGCCCAGAACATGTTCCTGTCATGCAGTCATGTTAATTTTAAAATAAACAGTAGTTTTAATTTTAAAATAAACAGTTAACTACCTATTTATAACTGCAGAAATTTCTACCATCAGTGTCATTCCCCTCCCCCATATTATTTTTATCTCCAAAGTAACACTTTCCCCAGTCATGAATTTTGAGGCATACTGCAACTCAAATATAGTGATATACTTTTTAAAAAATCATAGTGTGGTAGGAAAGAACAGATCCACTTATTCCTTGTTTAAAGGGTCTAAGGTAATATAAGGTCATCAAATGCCTAAAGAAAATGAAAGATTTAGTTACTGAGGGAAAGGTCACAGAAAAAGAACCTGTACAGAAGAAAATGTTACCTATTCCTTGCTTTTGAAAATATCTAGCCTGGACATCTACCAACAGCATGATTCTTTAATAATTCTTGGGGAAAAAAATGGTGAGCAAGGTCAAGTTTAAGTAGAGTCTATCAGCAAAAGACAACAAGCCTCAATTCTCCTTGAAAACAACTCAGCAAGATGTAGTCTTGAAGTCATCGTGTATGGTGTATGGCCATATCACCATGGTAACCTCCAGCTCGGGCTACTTGATGTCTGCAAAGCAGTAAGAGCATTCCTTTAAAATGAAAAGAATGCATGTAGGTCATACACACACACAGATGTAAGAAAAGAAAAGATTCATTTACAAGCAAATGCAAGGCAAATTTTGTAGGCATTACACATTTGGATGATAAAATTGGGAGTATTTCTGTTATAGCAAGAAGAAGATAACCATAAAATAAAGTTTTCCTGGCTAAGTAATCCAGAAAATAATTTTCCCACCTAAAACTAAGGTGACAAAAATCCCATTTCTCCCCCTCTAGATGTACAAAACACCTTTTGCAGAAACCATACACATCTATCTCCAGGTATTATTAGAGAAGGCATTTCTGAAATATATTTGCACATCAGGAGAGTTGCACCTCACTCATCACTAACAATACATGTATCTATATAAGAAATGTGAGCCGGGCTCGGTGGCTCAGCCTGTAATCCTGCGCCTTGGGAGGCTGAGGTGAGTGGATTGCCTGATCCCGCGGGTTCGAGACCCGCCTGGGCAACTTGGTGAGACCTCATCTCTACAATAAATCAAAAAATTAGCCGGGTGTGCTAGCGCGCACCTGTAGTTCCAGCTACTTGAAAGGCTGAGGCGGAAGGATCGCTGGAGCCCAGCAGGTTGAGGCTGCGGTGGCCGGGAGCGGCCACTACACTCCAGTCTGGGCGACAGAGTGAGACTCCAACTCAAAAAAATAAAATAAAATAAAAAATAAAATAAATTTAAAAAAGAAATATGCACAGATAAATTAACTATAATAATAATAATATCAGACAGACACTTGTATGTTTATCATTTTGTAGATACCTTATATGCATTCACTTTTTTAATTCTCTCATCAACTCTGAAATATAGGTACTATTATTTTTCCCATTTATCGATGAAGAAATTAAAATACAAATAGGTTAAGAAATTTCCCACAGACCACACAACAAGGGAAAAAAATTCACAGATAATGATCCAAAATTCAAGCTGACACAGTTTGGCTTCATAGTCTGTGTTCTCAACCACTGAGCTAGGACAAGACTGTATTACTAACACAGAATTCCTTTTTCTTCAAGTACAAATGATAAAATGCCCCAAGTCTGCTGTTAGGTTAGTTATCTATTATTAGACAACAAATAGCTTTAAGATATAAACATTTATTATCTAAAAGTTTCTTTGTGTCAGGAGTTTGAGAATAGCAGGACATAATGATTCTGGTTCAGGGTTTCTTATGGGGTTGTAATTAAGATGTTGGCTTAGGCTACAGTTATCTGAAGGCTTGATAGGGGCTAAAAAAATTCTGCTTTCAAAATGGTTCATTCATGGCTGTTGGTAAAAGACCCCAGTTCCTTATTTCTTGGACTTAGGCTGTTTGTGTGATTTACAAAACGACAGCAAACTTCTCTCAGAATGTGAGCTTCTCCTAGAAGAGAGAGGAAGTTGGTAGTCAAAATATCATATGCTATCACTTTAGACATAGTCTAATGGTCACACAGAATAGCATGTATTTATGAATACAAAGGAATAAATACCAAGAGGAGTGGGGTCATAGGGGACTATTTAGTAGACCAATTAACACAGCTGTACTTCGAATTTTTTTATGAATACAAAGCAGAGTTGGGGCCAGGGTGAGGCACATCAAGCATCTAGAGGACAAAATTTAAGGAAGTACTCATCTACATGTGACAACTCTGAGCGTGTATGACTCAGATAATAAGTGCCTCTTTGTATTTTGCGTCCTGGGTGTCTTGCTTGCTTTACCGAATCCGAGTCCTGTTACAAACGGTCATCATTTTTTCCATGTTTTTAATATTTCTTCTTTTATTTATTACAAAATCAGAGTCATCATTTATTTATCTATTGGAATCTTAACCTTAAATTTTGAGTCTCTGCCAGGCGCGGTGGTTTAGCCTGTAATCCCAGCACTTTGGCAGGCCAAGGCAAGAGGATTGCCTGAGCCCAGGAGTTTGAGACCAGCCTGGTCAACTTGGGAGACCTTGTCTCTACAATAAATCACAAAAACTAGCAGGCATGGTAGTGTGCATCTGTAGTTCTAGCTACTTGGAAGGCTGAGGCAGAAGGATCACCTAAGCACAGTAGGTCAAGGTTGCGGTGGCCGTGAGCATGCCACTGCACTCCAGCCTGGGTAATGAAGAGTGAGACTCCAACTAAAAAAAATTAACAATAATTGAGTCTCTTTAAATTTTAAATATATTAAGATTATATTTCCACCATAATTTTTAGTGGTACACTTTGTCTTTAATATAATATGTTGCTAATATTTACATTTTGTCACTGTGTTAGATGATTAAAGTAGAAATGCTTTTTTTAAAGTTGTTTTAACCTGAAGTCCCATGAGTGTGCTCTATGAACTCTCTAATATGGTGATATTTGGGTTATATTTATGCCAGATTTTCTGAGATAATTTTTCATGATATTCAGCACAAAAAGGTTTAAAATCTACTTCTTAATCATGAATTACAACATCATATTTGCAGGTTTTGGGTGTATGCTTTTAATGTACTGCAAAACTCATTTGTCATTTTAAATACAGAAACATGACTTTCATTACTTATTACTGCTCTTCAATAAGAATGAGTACTAGGATTCATTTCTGGACCTTAATTTTACTTAATTAAACTTTATAAAAATGATATTTACATAAAATTTTATAGTAATCTAAAAATTTGCAATTATCATATAAGTGATAGTATAAAGACAATGCCAAAAGAAAAAATGCATACCTACTCTAACACATCAACTTATTTTTCTTTTTAACATTTTCTCCTAGTCAAAATTTAGGTGCACACAATGAGCCATAGTAGAGCTATACTTTTGTTTTCACTCATATCCTAAATACCTGCCTATATACCTTGCCGCATCATCCTTATAATTTTAGATCTTATTTTTTAAACTTTTTATTTCAGAAAATTGTAATCATATACCAATATATAGATTGGTAAAATAAGACCATTGTACCTATCACCCTGCTTTAACAATTATCAGTCAACTTTCAGTCAAATCTAAATCAGGAACTCTTTTGCTGAAATATGTTTTATCTCTTCAAACATCATAAAATTATGACCTTAGATTTTTGACTTGCAGTCTAAATTTGTAAAGCTTTTTACAACTCCATGAAAGACTATCACTACATTCCTGGCTCACTATGAGGTAGCCTACATCACTAAAAAAAAAAATTAACAATAATTGAGTCTCTTTAAATTTTAAATATATTAAGATTATATTTCTACCATAATTTTTAGTGGTACACTTTGTCTTTAATATAATGTTTCTGATATTTAAGGATAGTTTCCACGGACAAGAGCTGACATCAGAGGTGAGAATGAACCAAACATCTCTGAGTTGCCCAAGAGACTAGACTGTGTTAGAAAGTTTTACATTATTATGTATTTTTGATAAATGCAAAAGCATATTAGAAGAAATAGAAAATCATCACAAGGTGATTTAAAAATAGCAAACCTCAAGAATAATCAATTAATGGTCAGTTGTTTATCCTTTTCAATTGCTTTAATCATCATAAAAAAAGAAAAGCAATTTTTAAGATAAAGACACACACACATTTGGAAAATGATAAATCTAAGGGAAAAAACAAAAAGAAAAAAACCAAAATGTACTTTCTTATCTAAGACCTGTGGAGAAAAGCTATTGACTGCTGAGTTCAATTAAGTTTCAGAGAAGAAAGTCAGAATTAGCAAATCTTTAGCAGGCCACTCTGGCAGGAAATTAATTTTTGATTAAATAACATGATTATGGAGTGAGAGAGTTTAATTCATAGGGCAATATCAGATGGCTTCCAAATGTATTACTTATTTATAAGAATTAAATAATAACTTAAAATAGCATAAAATGATATTTTATACAGCATAAAATAACAAAATTTGCATCAACTAGTAATTTCTGGTTAATACCTAATATTATGTTGGGGTTGGCAATATATTCATACTAGTCATTTGTTTTATATTTTGTTTCAAATATGGCAAAATTTTTCCTTGACGATTTGAACACGCAAACACACATACACTCATAAATAGGTAATGATGAGGCCCACATTTCAAAAAGAGTTGGAGTCATAATAAGAAGAACACTGGAAAGGAGCATAGTAATCAGCACAACATACTAACAACAAATAAAAACCTGAACAAACAAAAATTGACAGCTCTTCTTAGAAGCATCAGAGAAGTGAGATCACAGTGTAAATCCCTGTCCCCAGAACTGGAGAAAGAGCTGGGTAGATGTGGAGAATCACATCTAATCAAGCAAAAACCACCCAGACGAAATCTCCATGGAAATCGGTATTGGGGTGGGAAAACTTGAACTGCAATTGACAAATTTCTGGAGGTTCACTGTAGACAAGTCTGAGGGCTAAAAACTCCAGAAGGACCCAGTCACAAAGGTGCCCCCTCCCTTTTGTGAGTTTTACCTGTAGGACCTCTACCAGGTCCTCTCAAAGAATATTGGAGAAAAATTCCCAGTGCTTCCAAAAGGAAGAAGGGAAAAGAAACTATTTTAAAATACAGCAGAGCATTCTGTTCTTAATAAGGCTTGCCCTCAAGATAAACTATTTTACTGAAGCCTAATATGTTGGGTTTTTATCAGAGATAACCTTTCTGGAGGAAGTACCCGACTCCATTTGGCCTCCTGTGTGGGGAAAGGGAAATAACTCAACTCTAGTTTGCTCAAGCCATCCTGTCCCACTTAAGCAGAAGAAAAAACTGAGAAGTACTGGTGAAGTTTGCAGTCCAGGGAAACGTGCTCACTGAAAGACTGAGAACTAATCAAAGGACTATGAAATGTTTTCCCCTTCCTTTACAATACAAAATTACAAGGCACACCAAGATGCAAAAATAGCACAGTTTGAGGAGACCGAACAAGCATCAGAATTGGAGTCAAATAAGGCAAAAATGTTGGACTAATAAAACAAACAAATAATTAAAAAATAATTATTAATATGATAAGGGCTTTCAAGGAAAAAGTAGACATCATGCAAGAACAAATGGATAATGTAAACAAAAAGATTAAAATTCTAAGAAAAAAACAAAAAGAAATGCTAGAGATTAAAAACACTGTAACCAGAATAAAGAATACCTTTGATGAGTTTCTTAGTACACTGGGTAGAGCTAAGGAAAGAACCTCTGAGCTTGAGGATATAACACTAAAACCTTCCAAAAATGTAAAGCAAAGAGAAAAAAAAAATAGCAGAACAGAATATCCAAGAACTGTAGGATAGGTGTGATATAGGTGTAATGGAAATGCCAGAAAGAAGAGAAAAAGAGAAAGAAATAAAAACAATATCTGAAGCAATAATGACAGAAATTTCCTCAAATTAATGTCAAACATCAAAGCATAAATCCAGGAAATTTAAATAACACAATGCAGGACAAATAAAAAGGAAAAAACAAAAAACTACACATAGGTATATCATATCCAAACTACAGAAAATCAAAAATAAGGACAATTTTTTTTTTAAAAAAAAAAAGGTAAAAGATAACCCTACCTCTAAAGGACCTAAGACAAGAATTACATGTGACCTCTTCTTAGGAAACACACATTCAAGAAAGGAGTAGAGTGAAATATTTGATACATTGGGAATAAAAGAAACTAGAATTTTTTTACCATGAAAATTTTTCTTTCACAAGTGAAAAGGAAATTAAAAACCTTTTGTCAAACAAAAAAAATGAGAGAATTTGTTGCCAGTACACCTATCTTGCAATAAATATTAAAAGAAGTTATTCAGAGAGACAAAAAAAATGATACAGATTAGAAACTCAGACTTACATAAAGAAAAGCATCAGAGAAAGAATTAAGTAAAATTAAAATGTTATTTTTCCTATTCTTAGTTGATCTATCAGATGATTTTTAAAGATGATAATAACAACAGTGTATTTGATTATTTATGCTTATTTATATGTATTATGTGTACATATATGCTTATGCATGTTGCTATATTTGAGAAATGAATGACAGCTTTAAGAAAAGGTACAGGGAGGATAAATTAAGACTATTTTGTTATTATAAGATACACCATTTATGAAGTAATACCTTGTTAGTTGAAGGTGGACATGAATTGGTTATAAATGTGCAGTGCAACTGGTAAAGTTTAAAAAAAAACTAATAAGCTAAAAAGAGGTAAGAATATGGAATTATAGAAAATACTCAATTAAAACCACAAAAGACAAAAAAAGTAGAAGACAAAAGTAGGAACAAATTGCGAGCGTAACAAGAAGTAGAAAACAGTAATAAGGTTGGTAAGTATTTATCTAACTATATCAATAATCAGTTTGAATGTCAATGGTCTAAACATACCAGTTAAAAGACAGAGATTGCCAGAGTGGATCAAAACACAAGACCCAATGATACATTGTCTACAAAAAACTTGCTGTGATTATAAATACACATATAAATTAAGAGTAAAGGAATGTAGAAAGATATACTATGTTAACACAAATTAAAGAAAGCAGAAATAGCTATATTAATTTCAAGCAGACAAGACTTTAGAGTAGGAAAATTATCAGGGATAAGTTATCTGAAAAAAAGAGTAACATTACATGATGACAAGGTGCTCAATAATCCAAGAAATAAAATAATCTTTAACAACAGAGCATCAAAATATGTGAGGCACAAAATATTCAATAGAACTACAAAGAGAAATAGATGAATTCACCATTATAGTTGAATAGTTTAACACCCCATTGTCAGAAATGGACAGAACCAGCAGGCAGAAAATCAATAAAGATATAGTTGAACTCAACAGTGCCATCAATCAGCTATATATATACAAAATACTTCATCAAATAACAGCATATTACACATTCTTCTCAAGTGCACATGAAACATTCACTAAAAGAAACCACATATTGGGTCATAAAACACAATTAAACAAATTTACCAAATTAAAATTCTTAAGCTTAAAAGAAATAGAACCCCTACAACATCTGTCCTCAGATAACAGTGTAATTAAATGCGAAATAAAGAACACAAGGTTAGCTTTAAAATTACAACATACTTGAAAATTAAACAACACACTTTTTTTTTTTTTTTGAGTTGGAGTCTCACTCTGTTGCCCAGGCTAGAGTGCAGTGGCACGCTTGGGGCCACCACAGCCTAGACCTGCTGGGCTTAGGCGATCCTTCTACCTCACCCTACCACGTAGCTGAAACTACAGATGCACACCGCCATGCCTGGCTAGTTTTTGTAATTTATTGTAGAGACAAGTTCTCACCAAATTGCCCAGGCTGGTCTCGAACAACTGGGCTCAGGCAATTCTCTCCCCTCAGCCTCCCAGATTGCAGGGATTATAGGCTGAGCCACCACAACCGGCCTAACAACACACTTCTAACTAACACATTGGCAAAAGAATAAATCTCAGGTGGAATTAAAGCATATCTTAAACCAAATAAAAATAAAAATACAACTTATCAAAATTTGTAGAATGCAGCAAAGGCAATGCTTACAAATATATAGCATTGAATACAAGTGTTTAATAAAACCAATGATCAAAAATCAGTGATATAAGCTTCTCACTTAAAAAAAATTGGAAAAAGAAGAGTAATCCAAAGTAAGCAGAAGAACAGAAATAATAAGAATTAGGACAGAGATCAATAAAATTTAAACCAAAAAATTATTAGAGTTAGGCAATGTAATGAACAACTGATTATTGGATTCAATAAACCTCTAGTCAGACTAAGAAAAAAAAAACAAAAAAACAAAGAGAAGACACAAGTTACTAATATCAGAATTGAAAAAGGAGGCATCACCATAGATCCCATGGACATTAAAAGGATAAACATTACAAACAACTCTATGCCCAGCAATGTGATAACCTAGATGAAACGGACCAATTCTTTGAAAGACACGATCTGCCAAAATTCACACACACAAAAATAGACCTAGACAATCTGAATAAAGCTATGTCTATGAAAGAAATTGCATAAATAATAACCTTCCAAAAGAGAAAGTACTAGGCCCATATGAGTTCACTCATAAACTCAAGTATTTTTTTCTAAGTTGTAATTCAGAGTTTACTAGCAAGAAAAAGAGAAAGAAAAGGGAACATTCATGGCAGAAAGACCTGCCATGGGCAAGTTTCTCAAAGAAAGACTGCCAAACTCAAGTATTTAATGAGGAAAATTATATCACTTCTTTGCAATCTTTTCCAGAAGATTGAGGCAGAAGTAATGCCTCCTGAGTTGTTTTAGAAGGTCAGTATTAATCTAACACCAAAACCAGACAAAGACTTTATAAGAAAGGGAAACTACAGACCACTGTCTCTTATTAAAATAGATACAGAAATCTAAACAGAATAGTAGCACAAGAAACCCATCAAAGAATTATGTACCACGACCAAGAGGGATTTTCCCCATGCTTGCAAGTCTGGTTTAAAATTAAAAAACTAAATTAAACATATTACCAGGCTAAAGAAGAAAAAATAACATGATCATATCAATATATGCAGAAAAATCACTTGACCAAAATCCCACAATGATTCATGATAAAAACTCAGTAAATTAGAAATTCAGAGGAATTTTCTCAACTTCACAGAACACAGCTACAAAAAACCTACAGTGGCCAGCAAACTTCCTGGTGAGATATATGAAGTTTTCTCACTAACATCAAGAACAAGACAAGAGTATCTCCTTTCACCACTAATTTTCAGCACCATACAGGAAATCCTATCTAATGCAATAACATAAGAAGAGGTATAGATATTAGGAAGGAAAAAGTGAATATACCTTTTGTTTGCAGATGATATGATTGTCTATATAGAAAATCTGAAAGAATTGACAAAAATACTCCTGGAACTAAATCGTGATTATAGCAAGATTGTGGGATACAAGGTTAATATTCAAAGGCATATCAGTTTCCTATATACTAGCAATAAACAAGTCAAATTTGAAGTTAAAAGCATAGTGTCACTTACATTAGTACCCCCCAAAATTAAATACTTAAAAATAAATTTAACAAATATGTACAAGATCTATATGAAAACAACTAGAAAACTCTGGAGAAAGTTATTTTTAAAAACTTAATAAATAAAAATATATTCCATGACTATGACTAGGAAGACACAATATTGTGAAGATGTCAGTTCTTCCCAAATTGATCCAATGCAATTCCAATTAAAATCCCAGAAAGTTTTTGTGGCTATAGACAAACTGATTCTAAAGTTTATATGGACAGGCGAAAGACTCAGAACAATACTAAAGAGAAGAACAAAGTTGTAGAACTGACACTACCAGACTTCAATACTGACTTTAAAGCTACAGTGAACAGGAAGTTGGTATTTGCAAAACAATAGACAAATAGATCTATGAACTAGAATAGAGAGCCCAGAAACAGATAGACTCATAAATATGATCAATTTTTGACAAAGGAACAAAAGCAATACAACAGAAAAATGTCTTTTCTTCATATGGTGTTGAAACAACTACACATAAACATTGAAAAAAAGAGAGAAAATCTTGCCACAGACCTTATATCCTTTACAAAACTTAACTCACCCGGAACACTAGCCACATTAGCACAAGGAAGGGACAGCAGTCGCTGGACATTACTAGGGAGGGAGGGATGGAAGAGGATAGGAGCCACATAACAACACAAAGCACACCTGATCCACTACCAGGGGGACTGAGGGACAGTGAGAAGCCCAAACTTCACCTGCATGCAGCCTACTTATGTAGTTAATTCTCACTTGTACCGCACATCTCTATAATAATACTTAAAAAAACTAAATGTAAATGATAAACTATAAATTCCTAGAAGATGCAAAAGAGAAAAATCTAGATAAACTTGGGTTTCATGATGATTTGTAAATATAACACCAAGGCATGATTCATATGAGAAATAATTGATAACCTGGACTTTATTAAAAATAAAAACCTCTGCTCTGCAAAATGCAAAATGAAGAGAATGAGAAAGCAAGCCACAGACTGGGGGAAGATGTTTGTGAAAGAAACATCTGATAAAACAGTATTATCTAAAATATATAAAGAACTCTTAAAACTCCACAGTTAAAAAAAAACTCAATTACAAAATATGCTAAGGACTAACAGTTACTTACAAAAGAAGATATACAGATGGCAAGTAAGCATAAGATGTTCGGTCATTAGGGATTTGCAAATTAAAACAACAATGAGTTACCACTATACTCCCATTAGAATGGCCAACATTCAAAACACCGACAACACTAAATGCTGACAAGGACTTGGGGCAACAGGAACTCTCATTTATTGTTGGTGGGAATGAAAAAAAGTATAGTGACTTTGAAAGACAGCTTGGACGTTTCTTACAAAACACATGTGAGTTGACAATTAAATTCACGAACTTATCCCAGAAAAAAGTGCTACTTACCTCATTGCTGAATGTAACTATAGTCACCTTGGAAGTACTCTCCTTGGTAAATTATGTACTGATGTCAGTGCCTAGTGCACCCATCAAAGCCATTTTGGAACTCTTTTTCTGGAATGGCCATCAGACCTGTTGTAGTACCCTTGATGTCCTGAGTACCATCAAAATGTCTTCCTTTTAGTATTTCCTTTCTCATCAGATAAAGAAAAATCATTGGGGTGGGGCAGGTCAGGTGAGTAGGGAGGATTTTCAAATACAGTTAATTGTGTCCTGGCTTAAAACTCTCTTGCAGACAGTGCTGTGTGAGCTGGTGGTGCATTGATGTGATGTAAGAGCTTCTTTGGGACCATTTTTGCACACACTTTTCTCATGCCAAGATTTTCAGTTAAGAGTTTCCTGTTTCTCTATCAAAATTTGTTTGATCTGCTGTGCTTCTCATAGTCAGTCAAAAATGTTGATGCACAATTTGATGAATTTTTGCAATGTTTTTGTCAGTTCTGTTTATTAACAGCCATCCTGACCTCTCTTCATCAGTGGTGCTTTCTCTTCCCTCCGAAAATCTGTATTTACACTGCTGTTTTCTTCATGGTATTCTCCCCATAAACTTGGACTAACATGTCCCTGATTTCACTTCCACTCTTAACAAGTTTAACAAGAAATTCAATGTTTGTTCATTGCTCTAATTCAAGTTCCAACATTCTTGCAACAGCACACAAAAACATGCAACAACAATAATGAATGCCACTCAGGAAGACACCACTATGTCAACATGAACACAGCTGTGAGACATTGATATACCAAGGTTATGAAGCCTTACCAAGTTTTTTGTACAATGCAGCCAACATAAGCACACAGTGGTAGTTCGTGAACTTAATTGTCAGGCCTCGTACTCTCGCCATACAAGCTAGCAATTGTCATTTTTTATATTTACCCAAATAAACTGAAAAATTGTGCTCACCCAAAAATCTTCACATGGATGTTTATAGCAGTTTTATTTATAATTGCCAAAATGTAGAAGCAACCAAGATGTCCTTCCGTACTTGAAAGGATAAATGAACCATGGTACCTCAAGACAAGGAAATATTATTCAGCCATAAAAGAAATATCAATCTATAAAAATAAATAAAGGGAACTAAAATGCACCTTACTAAGTAGAAACGTTACACACTGTATTGCAAAAGACAAAAATACAAAGGCAATAAAATATCACTGGTTGCCAGGACTTATGAAAGAAGAGGGGTGAATAATCAGAGTACAGAGGATTTTAGGGAAGTGTAATTATTCTGTATCACACTACAATGGTGGATGCATGTTATTACACATTTGTTCAGATCCATAGAATGTACAGCACCAAGAGTAAGCCCTAATGCAAACTATGGACTTTGAATGATAATGTGTCAATGATGGCAACAAATGTACCACTCTGATGTGGGATGTTAATAATGGGAACTACTGTGGGTGTCAGGGGTTGTGTTATACAGGAACTCTCTGTACCTTCTGCTGAGTTCAATTGTGAATCTAAAACTGCTCTAAAAAATAAAGTTTATTAATATTTTTTAAAAGAATACTAAGTTGTGAAAGGATTTAGTTACTACCTTCAACTCTTTCTCTAAGTGCTTCTGTCTTTGGCTCTCAAAATCTTTATGTGAAGAATATGGGGTTGAACTAAGATAAAGTATGATAATGAAGCCAAAATCCAAAATAAGAACATTCTGCAGTATACACAGTATGAAAGGATAACTGTAAAAATTTAAATGGTAGCTCTATTTAAGATTCTACTTTGAAACGTAATTTATTAAAAATATCTATTGTGGTAAAAATATAACCTACCAGAGCTTAATCTGATATTCAGACAGACAGGGGAAATACCAGACTGGGGAAATAGTCTATGTCACTGTATGGTGTATGACATCACCCAAATGGGCTTTATTCCAAAAAACAAAAATAAAAATATATATTTCAACATAAGTCATTCTAGTATAGCTTATTAATTATTAAATCTGTGTTGAAATCAGTTGATATACGTTTTGTTATAAATACAATTAATAGTCTCTACTTGGGATGTAACACTTAATAATGAGGTCAAATATCAAACTACTGAGAAAAGGATTGTGGCTAGCTTGGATTAATTGATACATCTGAGGACAAGGTCTATGTCATTACAGATTTGAAGTAGGAAATGGAAGATACTCTAGACTGGTGATTCTCCAAGTGTGGTTCCTGTTCAAGCAATCTGGGAACTTCTTATCTATTCATTTTCTTGAATCCTACTCCTTTCTTAATAATAAAGAAGTTCTGGTAGTGAAGCCATATAATCTGTATTTTTTTAAAACTCCTCTGCTCATTCTGATGCATGCTAAAATTTGAAAACTGCTCTAAATATTTTATCTAAGAATAAATGTAATACAGGTTAGGTGCTTTCAGAATCACTGAGAAGGCTGCAAAGAGCAAACTCTGAGCTGGAACTCCAGAAATAAAGAAGAGAATAGAATCAACTCACCAAGTTACCTCCTTATCCACTACTGGAGCAACTGGCAAGAACATACGAGGTCTGACAATTAAGTTTTCAAATTTGCCACCATGCACTTACATTGGCAGTACTGTACAAACAAATCAGTAAGGTTTCATAACCTTGGTTTATCACTGTTTCAGAGCTGTGTTCATGTTGACGTGTGGCGGTGTCTTGCTGAGTGGCATTCATTATTGTTGTTGTATGCTTTTGTGTGCCATCAAGAAAATGTCAGAGCTTAAATTAGAGCAATAAACAAACATTAAATTTCTTGTTAAACTTGTCAAAAGTGGAAGTAAAATCAGGGATATGTCTCTCCAAGTTTATGGGGAGAATACCTTGAAGAAAACACAGTGTAAAAATGGATTAAACATTTCTTCTGAGGGGATAGAAAGTGTCACTGATGAAGAAAGGTCAGGATGGCTGGTAACAAGCAGAACTGATAAAAACATTGATGAAAAATCCATCAAATTGTGTATCAAAATTGCCAGCTGACTGTGAGAAGCATAGCAGACCAAATAAACATTGATAGAGAAAGTTAGTAAAATCTTAACTAAAAATCTTGGCATGAGAAAAATGTGTGCAAAAATGGTCCTGAAGGAGCTCTTGCATCACGATAATGCACCAGCTCACACAGCACTGTCTGTGAGAGAGTTTTTAACATAAACAAATAACTGTATTGAAACATCCTCCCTACTCATCTGATCTGGCCCCTCAATTATTTTTTTCCTTTACCCAGAGATAAAGGAAATACTGAAAGGAAGGCATTTTGATGGCATGCAGGACCTCAAGTGTAATACGATGATAGCTCTAATGGCTATTCCAGAAAAAGAAATCCAAAATTGCTTTGATGGGTGGCCTCAGTGCATAGCTTCCCAAAGGGAGTACTTCAAAGGTCACCATAATGATATTCAGCAATGAGGTAAGTCAAACTTTCTCTAGGATGAGTTCACGAACTTAATTGTCAGACCATGTAAGCTGTAACTGCAGTGTGTCAAGATGCTGAAAATAAGAAGCTACCGTTACTGCCTCCACATACGTGCCTCTCAATACCAGACACCAGAGAATGGAGCATGAAAAGCAGCAGCAGGCAGACTTTACATCTCCATGACTTTGTTTCTCATAGAGTAACAGTCAAGGAGGACAGAAATCTTATCCCTGTCTTCCAAACCTCATGCCACAGCAATTGACAGATAGGTCATAGTATGCAATCAGAAGCATTGATACAGCAGTATAAACTTAGTGCTATCTGTTGGCACGCAATGGGCAACAGAGTTAAACTCCATCTAGACATGATCCATAGTGTTTTCAAATATGTAAGTAAAATTATCATTTGGTTGCATCACTTCATTCAAGCATGATATAAGAAACAGTATGAAAACTTACTATGAATGAAAATTTATAAGCAATTATAATGTTTAAAAATAATTACTACCAATTTGTTATGTGTTATTGCCATCATTTATAAATGTACATGCTTGCATAATAATTAGTTAAATTTATCAAGTTAAACAATGCCCAGCTATACCTTGGGAAAACAAACCAAGGAAATGTATATAAAGATGATAGATATATAGGTAGATAGAGATAGATAGACAGATAGAGAGAGAGAGAGATAGACAAGCAGAACTTAATTTGTATAATATAGTACTTTACTCTTTATACACTATAATTGAGGTAGTCAAAGTATATTTACTTTCATACAAAGGACTGAGTCCCCAAATTATAAAATGCCACATGGTCATATGACTGGTAAATGAGTAAAAGAATGTGTGTCTCTAAAATTGTAGGTCAATGTTTATTCCAACACACTTTAATGCCCTTGTCTATATGTCTTCTGAGAATCTTTATAAGAGCAACACAGCATGACAGAGGAAAATGTGTACTAAGCCAGAGGCAGGAAAATAGTGTGAGTACAGAGCAAACAGAGGGAAAAAGCAGTGGTTCAAGGAGAGTTTTCAAATAACAGATCAAATCCAAATGACAATGTTGTAAATCTAACACAATTCCATATATGTGGATGTATTAGTCAAAACAGACTTGGCTATGCTGAAATAACAAGCAACCCCCAAATTCTGATGACTTACAACAATAAAGGTTTATTTCTGGCTCCATTGAGGGATGGATGGGAACTTTAATTTGGCTTATTTTATTCAGGAACTCAGGCTGATGAAGCAGTCATTAACTGTAACATTGCTGATCATCAAAGCAGAGGAAAAGCACACTCCAAAGAGTCTCTTACTGATATTTAAATGATATACATCACACCTCACACTTCATTGACCAGAATAAGTCACATGGACTCACTCAACTATAATGGAGCTAGGAAGTACAACCCTATCATATGCTTGTAAGGTGAAAAGGAAGATAGAAATATTTAGTGAATGCAATTATTGATTATTACCATGGTGCCAAGGTCAAGTTAGTAAAAATAGTTGTTCTGTTTTTGTTGTTGTTTTTATCAAGAGCTTAGAAATTAAAATCAGACACAACCATTTAGAGTGTACAGAACAATGTTGATGTAGGTTTGGTATCTATGAATAGCCATTTTTCATCATGGATACGGAGAATAAAAGGAAGCTGTCTACGACGAAAAATAAAGTAAAGCTGGGAAAAACAGAGAAAAGGGGCAAATTATAGCTAGGAGTCCTGATGACTTTCTTGATGTTGACTCTAGTCAAGAGGGGTCCTTCTGTTCTTGAGTTCTGTTAGGTAACTCGATATCTGTAATTAAATTTCCTATTCATCTTTAATTTTCTCATGTTTGTTTCTATTGTTTGAAATCCACAGAATTTCAAGTATGGCAATAAAACTAATTAATTCCTTAATATGTCTCTATCAAATGAAATATAAGATAGGTTCTAATACAGTATACTGAAGTAGTTTCCAAATTAGTGGGCCTTATTTTATTTTCCCATCACATAACATAATGCTACAAATTATATTAAATTTGGGATTAATATTGAGAGAGGATACAGTTAGAAAGCTTAATAGGCAGACAATTAGGGCGGTCCTGGTAATAAGCTTCCTGCAAGCCCCTCGGACTAAGAGCAAAAACACCCACTTTCTGGAATTCAAAAACACATCACAATACCTGCAGCCCAGCTGATTGGTGCTAAGTGCCAACAAAACAGGTCACCACTGGGTCTCTACCTCTAGCTGGTTGGTGCTTAGTACTAACCAATTAGCTCAGCTGGTGCCAACCAACCAGCTCACTGCTAATGCAAGCCAATCAACTCACTCCTAGGTTTATATAAAGCCCTGGTTTAGGCCCCAGACTGGCATCCCTCTTTCGGGTTCCTACCCACTGGGGGAGGTTTTCTGTCTTCTTAATACGCTCCTGCTTTCTCACCCTCCAGTTGTCCGCATCCCTCATTCTTCTTGGGCGCAAGGCAAGAACCCCAGCTGAAGACCACCGTGGGACTTGAAGAAAACCAGACTTGAAGACTGCCAGACATGAAGAGCTGCACGTGCCAGAGGCTGGTGAATCAGAACTGAAAGTGAAACTGACAACAGAGCTGCCTATGGATTAGAACTGAAATTGACGATACCGTAGGTGGTGTAGAGCTGAAAGTGAAACCTACTGCGAAGGGAAAGCAAGGGAGCAATCAGTTGTAATGCTTCTTGGGACCTGACTTGCCAGCCAATGGAGCCAACACTTCTCCATGCCTGGCCACCACGTGGATACCGGGCTGACAGTGCAACTCTGGGAACTGCAACTCCCAGCTCACCAGCCAAACAGATTTTTTTTAAAGTATCAATATCACAATATTACAGAAAGGAATAAAATGGTATCAGATAATTTGAATATTTTTTCTAGGATAAAGTATCGAATCTCATTAATTTATTTGAACACTAATGAAAATAAGTTGTTATATCTTTTTGCCATAACAGCAACAAACACCCTAAGGGGATTTTTTAAGAACAGAGGAAGTACCAGTTGATCTAGTAACTCATCTGGAATTTAAAATGCTAAAATAAAATTTGCATCAGTCAGACACAAAATTATTAAAATATATAATGATATTCACACGGAGAAATGAAAGACAGAAGTCTTTTTAAAGTGTTAACATCTTTTCTCTTCCAGTCCCAGGCACTTCAGGAGCCTCGGTTACAATGCAGACATGGCCAAGTTCAAGAACCACACCACACACAATCGTTCTGGAAAATAAACACTGAAATGGCATCAAGAAACCTCGATCACAAAAATAGGAGTCTCTTATGGGAATGGACCCCAAGATCCTGAGGAATATGCACTTTGCCAAGAAGCATAACAAGAAGGGTCTGAAGGAGATGCAGGCCAGCAACACCAAGGCCATGAGTGCACAGGTTGAGGCTATCAAGGCCTTCCTAAGGCCCAAGGAGGTTAAGCCCAAGATCCCAAAGCGTCCTAGCTGCAAGCTTAATGGACTTGCCTGCATTGCCTACATTGTTCATGTCTGCATTGCCAAGGGCTGCAGGCTCTGCTGGCTAGAGTCCAAGGATCAAGCTAAGGCCCAGGTCACAGCTCCAGCTCTTGCTCAGGCCCCCAGAGGTGCTCAGGTCCCCACAAAGGCCTCTATCTGCCAACATGAGGACAGAAGGACTGGTATGACCCCCAAGCTGCTGTCTGTGTGGGGCTGGTGTCCTCCTGTGCTATTTGTACAAATAAACCTGAGGCAGAAAAAAAAAAAAATTGGTCAAATCAAGAAAACAAAACTAAACTGTTAACTCAAAATGAAATTTAAATTACCTCTACTAGGCAAAGTAGAAAATAAAAGAAAAATTTCAAAAGTTCTTAGCATAATACTTTCAGGAACATTTGCTATCAACTATACGTGTCTTTGTAGCTATGTTTCCATAAATTCTCAAATGCAAACAATTGTATGAAACAACCTATTTTGTTGTTAATTCTATATACAAGAAAATCATTTGGCTCACATTGTAAAAAAAATTAGAAAATTGTGGATGAAGGCTGTCAGAGAGTCCAAACTGTCAGTATGGTTTGAACATTTCTGAAAAGAGGAAGTAATTTGACCAGAACTGCCAAAAATATGCCACTCACTTCAGTGCATGCTTGAATAAACATGAGACAATATTTGTATATGCTAATTAAAGATAAGATTTTTTTATGGATTATAACATTCCACTCAAAAAATATTTTCAGTTAGTAGGAGAGCCAATAATGTTTTTAAACATAAAACAAATGCTGAGATCTGTTTCTTTAAAAAGTCATATAAATAAGAGTATGATATTAATCACAAAAGGTTGTCTAATGATCTAAAATAAAATATATATTGCCTGCCAAACAATTGTGATTTAATAATTTATCTCCTTGCATAATCCCATGATTTTCAGTAGCAAAGCAAACTTCTCCAAACATAGAATTTTAAAATATTTTTCTTTTATATTTATGTAGGATATAAAAATTGTGATTTTTAAAAATCATTTCTAATCTTGAGCAGGTTCAAAAATACTGAACAGACATAAACATTAGCAGACTGAAATCTAGAGGTGAGTAACTGTCTGCAATGAGACAGTATTGATCTATTTTAAAAATAGTTTAGTGTCTACTGGGTGCCAGACATTATTTTAAGTGCTCAGGATTTGACTGAGAACATGGTAGGCAAAGTCTCTGCTTTAGTAAATGTCATTAAACAGTGAGAAAAAAATTTTAAAACAAACAAATATGTGATTAAAGTGCGATGAGGAAAAGTTAAATCTAGTAATGTGACAAAAATATAATGTACTGATGTTCCTTGTCAAGACTTAAATTGGGTATTTCAACAACCTCTTTTAACCTTATCTCATAACCTCAATATTACAGCATTGATTTATCTATAAACACTTTTAGTGTGTGCCTGTAGTAATTATTGCCAAGGGCCATACAATACTGTAGATTAAAAATACATTAATTAACATTAGCCTTTTTTCCCTCAAAATGGAGCAATAGCAGCTTTTAAAAATATTCATTTTACAGATAGAGATGATCTTCAAGAATCTTTAATGCCTGGCCCACGTCTATGTGACTGAGATTTGGACCTAAGTGCATTTAAGAAAATGTTATTGGAATTCTTTGATGTGTCAAACACATAATAGATATGATAAAAATAAATATGGCACAGTCCTGAATTGAAAATGCTTCATCAAGACTATATGGATTACTGGGTAACAGTATAAATTAGAAGAATATGTATTCCTGGGTAACAGTAATAATGCTTCTTCTAAAAAAGACTAGGAAAAAAATCAAACTTTTAGAAGCCACATGAGACTGGAAGTGAGCCAGAGCTTAGTGTCAGTCGTTCTCCTAAATGGACTGATGAGTCCCTCACCTCCAGAAGCTGTCAAAATATTTAGGTTACCTTGCTTAAATTTAACCTATCCTCTTATAATTAACAAATGTTATCTAAGGTGAAGAGAAGAACCAAAGATTGAGATCAAAAGAGAATATTGGCAAGGCCTTGGCTGTATTTCTCTTGTTTGACTGACATGCTCACATTTCAAGCCTGCAGAATGGGCTTCCCACAGCCCCAGTGGACATCAACAGAATGTACTCAGCGTCATGTGCATGGTCGTGGAAGTGACACTCTTCACTAGTTTAAATGCAATCTGATAAAAGTAGCTTCTCTGGATCATTGATGTGGTGCTAAATGGCTTTCGGAGAATTGGACTTAGAGGGCTAATTGAGAGACAATTCAATAGATTTCCCTGGAGGCACACTAGATAGATTTTCAAAGTAAAGAGTTGTTGAGTTCCTGGAGGTATCATCTTTTGAATGAGATCCAAAATGGTAGTGTTCATGTTGGGGATAAAAGGCCTAATCCTGGCTAATGTCCACAGCAGGACAGAATAACCAGCAAATTTAGGAAACTGCTCTCATTGTGCTTCCAATAACATAGGTAATGTTTGCAAATCAAGTTCTTCCTTGCTTCAATGAATTCATGTTTATTAATAATACAATTGTACCCTTTTAAAGAATATTTTACTTTATTGTATACTTTGCTTCTGGGAGATTTCTCACATACACATCACTAGACAAAACATTACAAAGAACACAAAATAACATTTAACCCTTAGAATTGAAATATTAAAAGTGAAATAAATCAGTATTTTAAAATTTTTATTCCCTATCTTTTACCCACTTCTCATACTTTTTTAAATGGATGTAGCTAATTATCTTGGCCAATATATGCCTATGAATTTTTTTTGTACATGGGAATGTGATCAATGAAGATTCAAATAATTGAAAATAAGAGCCCAGGAATCTCTGTGACAGTTATATTCATGACAATTCCCCGTGTGGCTCCCATCCAGTCCCAGCATAGACAAGACCCTCATATGGAGCCTGTTGCTCTCAGAAGTATCCGTGTGTGCTATTAAGCTGGTACATAGAGGAGACTGATTCTTCAGTCAGCCCAAATGCAGGGCCTCTGTGCTAGAGCCTGCTCCCCTACTCATGACTGATGTGCTCCCAAATTCAATTTCAAACTGGTTAAAGGGGGAAAAAAAAAAAGGAAAAGGAAGAGAGATAGAGAACTTTAAATGCTGATGATTGTTAAATTAATCAGTTAAGAAAGTGAAGGAGCCGGGCTCGGTGGGTCAGCCTGTAATCCCACGCCTTGGGAGGCTGAGGTGAGTGGATTGCCTGAGCCCGCGGGTTCGAGACCCGCCTGGGCAACTTGGTGAGCCCTCATCTCTACAATAAATCCAAAAATTAGCCGGGTGTGGTAGCACACGCCTGTAGTTCCAGCTACTCGGAAGGCTGAGGCGGAAGGATTGCCGGAGCCCAGCAGGTCGAGGCTGCCGTGGCCGGGAGCGGCCACTGCACTACAGTCTGGGCAACAGAGTGAGACTCCAACTCAAAAAGAAAAAAAAAAGAAAGATAAGAAAAAATGAGAACTTTTAATTTAATTAACATGCTTTTGATAAATCATAACATGGGTAATATACTAAAACTGACAAGCTCATAAGACTACAAGGGAGTACAAGAGTGTGTTAGCTCTACTTCTTTTTCCCAGAAAGGTGAATTTCTAAACTTCCCAATAGAGTGGTTCTCTCATCTTTTCTTGAAAATCTCTAGAGACAAACGACTTCATTGCCTCCTGAACAGATTGACATAAAAATTTCATTATGGTAAACCTGATGATGTTAGATACAAAGAGATGATTAATCACTGTGCCATTTTAAAATTTAATTTTCCTTAGTTTCTCAGTGAATTATTTTATAAGGCTATTTTTATTTCATTTTTATTTTTCTCATAGTATTAGAATTGTAAATATAAAAACTAAATGTCATGAAGAAAAAATAAACCACTTATATTTCTACCCACCAGCATGCTAGCATTAGACTTACTTTAATATTTTGATAAATTTTCTCCTTCACATTATTAATTCACAAATGTTAGTCAAAATTAGGATTATTTACTCAGTATGTGTGTCTTGTGAATATACACACACACATACACAAACATAGTTTTGCATCCTCTTTTCTTCATAAACATCATATCATAAACATTTCTAAAAATTTCAGAGTAGCCAAACTAAGATTTTTAATATTACTGTAGCAATGCAACAAAATATCATGGATTCAAGGGTAGCCCTCCAACATATACTTCTACATGGAATCTGTGAATGTGACCTTATTTAGGAAAGGTATAATTAAGTTAAGGATCTTTTTGGTATAATTAAGTTAATGATCTTGGGATGAGATCATCCTGGATTAGGTGGGCCCTAAAGCCTTGATAAGTGTCCTTCTGAGAGGACAGAGTATAGAAGGGGCAAGACACAGGAGAAGGAGTTAGAAGTTAGGTGCCATGAAATCAATTTTCCCTCAGATTCTGCAGAAGCAAACAAGTCTGCCAATACCTTGATTATTGACTTCTGGCCCCTAGAACTGTACTTATGTTGTTTTAAACCTCCCAGATTGTGGTAATTTATTATGATAGCCCTAGGAAAGTAATATGCATGTGTAAAGATCATGATTTATTTAACCATTCCTAGATACAGAGGAATTTTTTCTATTTTTGTTTTTGCTGTCATAAATTGTGCTAGAATTAACATTCTTGACATTCATCCATTCAACAAATATCTATTACAAACACCTACTATCTGCCAAATACTCTTCCAGATAATTGGGGAAACACGACACCATGAAATAAGACAAAGATTTTAGTTCTTGTTGAGCTTACATTCTACTGTGGGAAGACAGGTAATAACCAATTTACGAGATACATACATAAATTATAAGTGTGTTAGGGCTGCTGTGTGCTATGAAATAAAGAAAAAGCAAGATAGGGGAGTTTGAGTTGGAAGGATGGGATGTGCATTTTAAATAAGTTGGTTAGGGAACCTATTTGACATTTTAACAAAGGTAGATGAGAAAGCAGTGTGTAGTTTGCCATGTAGTTATTTGAGGAAGAGCTTCCAGGGAAAGGGAAAAGTCAATGTAAAAGGCCAAAGAATATGTCTAGAGGATAAATTTTCAAAAATGTCATTACCAGGTCAAAGTGTTTGGATATTTTTTAAATCTCTTGATAAATATCAAGAAAACACCTAAAAGAGTGCATCAGATGAGACACCCAATGAAAATGCACATAAGTAATCACCTCCTGGAATTTCAATACTATATAATATCATTGGTCTTAATCAACATATTGAAAGGCAAAAACAAAAATCTTCATTGTTCAAATTTGCTTTTTGTGGTAAGAATGCATCTTTTTCATGTATTTAATAATTATTTGAATTTTTTTCTTTTAAGGAACATCAGTACTTTGTAATGTATATGAGTTTTTTTAAAATATTGAACTGTGAAACTTTATTCTATGAATTAGAAAAGTTTAGTCTGCAATCTGTTATTTTTAATATATTATACAAATATCTTTTCCCAGTTTGAAGCTTGCCTTTTATGTTTGCTTGAGTTTGTTTTGATATGCAAAATATTTTTAGGTTTATGTACTAAAATGCATTCATTTTTAATTAATCTTGAGGTAAATTTTATTATTTTTTACCTCCAAGAAAAGACGAATAATCAAATATATTTTAATTGTTTTATATACCTATTTTTAACTGAGAATATTTGAAAAGAATACTTACAACTTTTTGTAAAGTTTGAGCTAGAACTCAATAGTAGTTAATTTTATGTTTCCTAGCAAAATTCAAAGCTCAAATGTTTATTTTGTGTAAAATATTTGAAATAAAAGCATGGGAAATTGAACAATAATGAAAAGTGAAATATATTATTCTGAATATTTCAAAGTTTAATTATGACTGTATTACAAAGAGTATATATTTGAGAAATTTTAGTTTTGAAATAAATTTCAAAACCTGTTTAACACATTATTGTACTTTTAAATATTTAATTTGTTTAATAACATATTGTCCTTCCTATAATAAATTACATGTAATATAGGCACATTTCGGAAATGCTGAAGGTTCAATTCCAGATCACTGCAAAAAAGTGAATACTGCAGTAAATCAAGTCACATGAAATTTTTGGTTTCCCAGTGCATATGAAGGTTACATTTATACTATACTGTAGTGTATTAGGTGTGCAACAGTATTATGTCTAAAAAAGTATGTACATACCCTAATTTTAAAATACTGTATTTCTAAAAAAAATGCTAACAATCATCTAAGCCTTTAGTGAGTCACAAGTTCTTTTTTGTAGAGTATCTTGCTTTAATGTTGATGGCTGCTGGCTAATCAGGGTGATGTTTGCTGAAAGTTGGTGTGACCATGGTATGTGTGTGTGTGTGTGTGTTTAGAATATGATAATTTCTTTTTTTTTTCTTTTTTTAATTTTTTTAAAGATGTGGGGTACAATTCAGGGTTAGGTATACAAGTGGTCATCGTACAGGTAAAGTTAGATATTAACAATGAAGTTTACCACATCGATTTGTTCTTCTCTTCATGAAAGATTTATTTGTAGCATGCAACACCTTTGATAGCATTTTACTCACAGTCGAAGCACAATAAAGCAAAGTACAATAAAACAATGTACGCCTATATATTTATTTGTGTGTATACACACATACACACACACACACACAAAACAGATAATATTTATTGACAACAAACAGAACAAAATCTAGAACAAAAGTGAAATGGATATATCAGACTCAGAGTAATACGGTTACTCTGATAGAGCATTAAATCTAACACTAAGCTTCCTGACTTAAAGAATATTTGATACAACAAAATCAGGTCTGCCTCTGCTATCACATAACAAGTGGCCCACAGGGCTTTTGTAACCTTTGCTTGATTGAATTACTGCCATGGGAGGTTTAGTGAAGTATTTTCTACCTCATAGCAAGTCTCCATCATCCTAATATTTATAAATAGCAAAGAACAGCAGGCTGCAGACAAAAACTTCCACTGGAATAACGCAGATTTTTCAAAATATCCAATATTAGCATTTATAAAATTTCCACCAAATTGTCAATACCCTTTTAGCTTATTATGCTTTCATCATTTTCTAATTTTCTATATTTTAAAGGAATAAGCATTTTAAAATATTTAAAGATGTTATTCATTCAAGACTTTCTTCCATCTATATGTATATTCTTGCATTAGAAAACTATGCTCTGCAATACTGCCTCCTTACTGTTAAGTCAGATAAGAACCAAAAAGAGTGTATTTCACTGATAACTAAGAGATCATTTTTTAAGAAAGAAAGAATTTTTTTTAATTGGCCCCAGGATTTAGCATGTGTGTAGGAAGCCTCAAACATCTGGACACTAGTATGGCCAAAGCGCAAAAGTAAGGTAAATTTGACAATGTGAGCCATATTTTGAGGAGTTTATCTACAAAGGGTGTATGAGAGGCAGTAAAGAAAAGAAGGGAAACATTAAGAGAAAACGGCTATGTTTTTATTATGATTATTGGTGATGTATTTATGTTATAACTTAGAACAGTGCACTAAAGCTTTATGTTTTGAGGAAAGATCATGGGGTTAGGACTCATGCATAACTCAGTCCTAGGTCCCTTGTGACCTTGTGCAAGTTGCTTAAGCTCTTGAGTAACTCTATCACGGGAATAACAACATGTACCCTGTAGAGCATCTGGGATACTTAGACAAAAGTAGTATTCTTTTTGTAGTCCTATAGCCAAAAACAGAGCAGGTACTTAATTAATGAAGAAATAATATGTGGGAGGTATTTGTTTACTTATCTTCATCTCTTCTTTTGATGATGAGGGATGATTTTCCACCCTCCTCAAAGCTGCTTCCCATAAGTCCTGTACTGCTAAGCACAGAATATGAACTCTATAAAGGTTGACCTAGCGAGAAGCTAGAAGTAAGAAAAAAAAAAAAAGAAAACTATGCTCATGTGATCAAATATGATAAAATGATATGCATTTATTAACTATTCTACAGTCATTTTATCTGAATTTTTCCTTTGATTTTTAAAAATAAGTAAGAATCATATGTAACATACATAAATCATTTTCATTTTAAAATAAATCAGTTTTAATTTTATATTATCTGCATTATATTCATAGACTAAGTTTATGCCAAAAATCTCTCTCATTCAAAAAGAAATTTAGATTAATTACAAAGTTATTTGACTTATGGGATGTTATAAATATTTAGGCACATTTTGATTATATAGGTGTAAAGTTTATTCAATAAAGATATCTGAGTGAATAAATATTTTGAATTCTTAAATACATTCCACAAATCAGTAAAAGAACACATTTTAAAACAATTTGTTGTAATTCCTCACTAGTAAAACAGTGCCTTGATCTCCCTCTGCTGGCTTTATAAGGGTAGTTTACTTTAAAAGGACATTCATATATTTGTATAATAATTAGCATAGAAAAATAGAAACACTTTAAATATTACATAATTATTTTAATGATAAAAATTCAATCTAAAATATATTCCTTTCAGCCCTAAAAAATACAGTTTGGGATCATAAAAAGTGAATATTGAAAGGATATTACTGTAATATAAAATCACAGTGATTAAAACAGTTTGAGGTAGGCACAAGAAAAAACAAAAAGATCAGTGTAAAGAGTAAAACAGCTAAAAAAGTATATTAGGAATTTAGTACACTACAAACATAACAAGTTAAGTAAGTTGGGAATGAAGAGTTTATTAATAATGTCTACTGACATAATTCTGAAATAAAACAAAAATATACCTCTACCTCATACTCTATAAACAAAAGCAATTTTCAGACAGAATTTTAAAACTTTCAACATTAGTTTTAAATCAATATAAACATTACTATTATATTTTGGAGAATTTCTTATCTTTAAGTGGGAAAGATCTTTCTAAACAAAACTTAGAAGTTGTAAGGGAAAAGATAGTCATATTTAACTGCATATATGTTTTCATAAGAGGAAAACACTGTAAAAAAATGACAGGAACAATTATTACAACAGATATAATAGAAAAAAGCATAAATTTTCTAATATAAAAAAGCTTCTATAAATTGGTAAGAAAAAGAAAAGAAACTCAATAGTGAGATAAGCGAAAACCTATGCTATGGAAATTAATAGAAGAAATCTAAATAGTTAGAAAGCGTGCAAAAAGTTGTTTTCCTTACTAGTAGTCAAGAAAAAATGAAAATGAAAATGAAATGTACAGTGAGAATTACAAGCCATTAATGGGATAGTTAACTTAAGCCTTGTGGTAACTGGCAAAAATTTAATATACAATAACAACCAGTGCAAGCTACTGCAAATCTTTTTTTTTATTTTTGAGTTGGAATTTCATTCTGTCACCCAGGCTGGAGCGCTTGACTTCTTGGGCCCAGGTGATTCTTTGGCCTCAGCCTCCCGAGTAGTTAGGACTAGGGGTGCACACTACCACACACCACACTAGTCTTTTTTTTGTAGACATGAGGTCTCACTATGTTGCTTAGGCTGGTCTTGAGCTCCTGGCCTCAAGCAGTCCTTTCATGTCAGCCTTCCAAACTTCTGGAATTATGGCATGAGCCACCACACCCAGCCTAACTGTAAACTTTTAAAAAATACTTTGGCAAATAAAAAAAAATTAAAGTTAAAAATACTGTGGCAATATCAATAAATCAAATACACACACAGGCAGGCACACATACAAGCACACAACTTTTGGTGGAGTTATCTCATTTAAAGAATTTATCCAATAAATATAAAGTACCAACACCAAAAATAATAGCAAAAATCAGGAAACATTCAAATATTAATCGAAGAAAAAATATATGAATAAACGTTCATACAGTCATTCTATTAGCAATTATTTAAAAATATATATAATTATATATATTTCTCAGAAAGAAATATGTAATGATCATGATGAATTATTAAGATGAATCATGATAAATCACTAAGAAAAGCAGTCACAACATATACCATTTATACATGATTTTTCTGGTTTGGGTAAGCCTAAAAGAAGTTGTGGAAGGAAAGAACTAGGCCCTTTACAATAGCCATCAAAGAGGTAGGAAAGGACCGATTTGGGGGAAAATTTTAACTTTTTATATGTACATCTTTGAACTTTTTACCAGTTAAAATGTGTATTGATATTCTTATAATTTAACTTCTTAATCAAAAATATAATTCAAAGATAAAATGGTTAAAACAAAGTATTCATGTCTATCTTTTAGAAACTAAGTTTTATTCTACACATTTTATGTTGTAAGCTCTATCTTAATTCCTCATTGTCTCCCCCCTCCCCCCGCAATAGATAAAAGAAATTTTAACCACCCAGCAGCATGTATCCATGACTTTTGGGTGGGAAAAGAGGAGCGGTAGCAAGGGGATTGCCAGCATGGAGTAGTGGGGCAACAATATCCCAAGCACACATATTGAGGAAAACTGCCTTTGAAAACCACCTCCTCAAAATCCACCTCAAACAACAAGCCAAAGACTAAGCAGAGGAAACTCTGTCCCCACTCACTTTACACTTATTTCACTGGGGGCTGGCTGTGATAACAGGTGCCAGCAATACTGACTCCCAAATAGTTTCAAAATTATTCTAGAAAAGCCATGCAGTAATTTTTTTCTTCCTCTTGGCTGCACATTAGAAACAATTGGTGGACAAACAAATACTGTGCCCAAGGTGATTGGATCAAAAATCTTGGAATTAGAGATTGGCTCTTCTGTACTAGTATCTTTTAAAAGCTCTTCGGGTAATTCTGAAGTGCAGTGAGGGTTTGAGACTCAAGAATAGGGTAAGTGCATTCAATCTAGCATTTAAGGTGGTAATTGGAATCCACGAATACCTCTGCCAGGCAGCTTGAAGGAGAGGAGGAGATGGTTACATTGCATCTGATAAAAAAAATTAAAAGCCTACAGGTCTATACGCATGGCTGTATTTTTTTCTTTCTACATTATTTTTAAGTAGATATAAGTATACTTTACATTCCATATATTTACCCATTTAAAATGTATAATTTGATAAGTTTTAATAACTTATACAGTTGTACAACCACCACCACAATCAAGTTTTAGAACATGTTCGTCAGTCCTCAAAAACTTTCCTCCTGCTTATTTATAATCCATCCCAATCCCTAAATACAATCTGAAACACCCACTGATCTGTTTTCTGTCTCTATAGTTTTGCCTTTCCTAGAAGTTTTGTACTGTAGTTATATCATATGTCATCTTTGGTATCTAGCTTCTTTAAGGGCAACCATGTTGTTGCATATATCAATGGGTTTTTTTGTTTGTTTTTTTGTTTTGTTTTTGCTTTTTTGTTTGCTTTTTATTGCTGAGTAGTATTCCAAAATTGGTTTATCCACTTTCCAGTTGAGAGGCATTCAGACTGTTTCCAGGTTGGGGCTATTATGAAGAATGCTGCTCTAAACATTCACATGCAAGTGAATATATGTTTTCACTGTTTTATTAAGTAGATGCCTGGAAGTAGACTCACTGAATTGTATGGAAAGTATATGCTTAACTTTTAAAAAAACTGCCAAATTTTCCCAAAGAGGCTGTATCGTTTTACATTCTCACCAGTAATGAGTGAAAATGCTAGAAGACAATTCTCATGTGTTTTTCATGTTTCTGCACAGGGTTGCAAGGAGAGAAATTAATTGTTCTTTGGTTTTAGATTATCTTTCTTTAAAGAATGTTTGTATAATGAACAGACTTGAGAGAGTTGAAAGCAGGGGTTTTTTACCATCAAATATGGAAGTTAACTTGTTAGCTTGCAAGTAGGGTGAAATGTCAGACCTTTACAATTCTTGACAGAGAGTTCCAGTTTCTTCAGATCCTCATCAACTTTTGGTATGATCTTTTTTGGCCATTTTTGTAGGTGCAATTAGTCATTTGGGAAATTAGTCTTTTCCCTAGTGACTAATATTGCAGGGCATCTCTTTGTGTGCTTTCTGCCATACACATATTTTCTTTGATGATGTGTCTATTCAAATCTTTGGCCACATTTTAAATTGAATTGTGTTTTCTTATTATTGAGTTGTTAGCATTCTTTGTATATTTTGAACGCAAGTCATTTATCAGGTACATGATTTGCAAATACTTTCTACCAGTCTGTAGCTTGTGTTTTCTTTTCCTTAATAGTGCCTTCTAAAGAGCATAAATTATAAATTTTGATGAAGTCGTATTTATCCATGTTTTTCTTTATGAATCATGCTTTTGTTGTCATATTTAAGTAACCTTGGCCTAAACCAAAATCATGAAAATTCTCCTGTATTTTCTTCTAGAAGTTTTATATTTTTAGCTTTTACACTAAGGTCTATGAGCTATTTTAAGTTTTATACAGGTCAAGGTTTTTTGCATATGAATGGCCTATTGATTCACCACCGTGCTTTGAAAATATAATGTTCTCTCATTGAATTACCTTGTTAACAATGAAAAAAACTGATCAATTGGACATAGGTCTATTTCTCGACTCTATGGTGTTTCATTCATCTTTGTGTCTACTCTTAATGCCAATAGCACACTCTCTTGATTAATGTAACTTTGAAGCAAATTTTGAAATCCAATGGGAAAATTATCCACATTTTTTCTTCTTTTTCAAAATTATTTTGCCTATTCTGGGTCCTTTGTACACTATTCTGTTTTAATAGTAGTATCAATAGGCCAGTTCAGAATAGCAGGTTGGAGTTAAAGAAGGAATGCTGTTCAAAGAGGTTAAATTTAAAAAAAGAAGTTATAGAATGTGTGGGACATTAAGAGAAGGAGCATGTGTACATAAATCTGGTTTGTACAGGGTCAGTAAGTTATTTTTCATTTGCAACATCAATGAATGGAAAGCTTATTTTACAGTATGGCCATTTCATGTCCTCTCTTCATTTAGATATTTCTGATTGCTCTAATAAATTAATTATTGCCATTGAGCCTTATCAGCAACTGGTAATCTCCTCTTTTAGTTCATGTTTTATTGAAGGTTCTATTACACACTGCATGCAAAAAATTGTGTCATCACGAAGACTCATTGAAGGGACTGTATCAGGTACTCTTTCTAGGAACAAATGACTACAGTGAACATTGCTCAACTTTCCAGAACTAGATGCATGGTTATAGATGCATGATTTAAATGGACATTGCTCAGACAACTTTCAGATTGCACTAGAAGACTGAATTATGATTTCCAGGAATCCTTTTAGTACAGCAGCAGGAGATTGCATTAAAACAGATCCAGAAAAACAGGAATTAATTATATAGAATCAAATACACCAATGATGCATATTTAATTGTGGGTTTTTTCTTTTGACATACTATTGATATTCTAGAAATCTATTTTCTGATGGATGTTTGAGGATGTCTTTTCCTTTATGATTAATTTATCTCTAACCCTCAACGCAGTAGACCATATTTTTGCAAATTGAAATGATATATTTTTTATGGGGAAACCCCTTAGGGTCCCCTCCCATTGTGGGAGCTTTTCTGTCCTCTCAATAAATCCTGCTTTCTCACTTAAAAAAAAAATAGAATCAGCTGGGCATGGTAGCGCACACCTGTAGTTCCAACTACTTGGAAAGCTGAAGCGGAAGGATCACCGGAGCCCAGCAGGTCGAGGCTGCAGTGGCCGGGAGTGGCCAGTGCACTCCAGTCTGGGTGACAGAGTGAGACTCCAACTCAAAAAATAAAAAATAAATAAATAAATTTTAAAAAGAAATATTTTTTACATGTTTTAAATGATGCCTGATTCTCACTGACTACTCAAAATTAAGAAACAGGTACCTTTACTGTGCCTTCTTACTATTCATGCAATGCATTTGTTCCATAAGTTCAATAAGAATCCATCATTCCTTTTACCAGGACATACTTGACAAATTAATAGTGCAACCAAGATCAAAACAGAGAGTAATACTTGATAATAAGGCTCTAGAACTTACCAGTAAGGAATGAGTGTTTCATTTTACATATGGAGCCAACACCTCCAACGTCCTCATACCAAACTGGACTGGTGCCTATTATATAACCTACAAGGTCCCAGTTTTACAAGTGGTAAGAAAAGTCATTTCTTGGCAGTTCAAGAATCTTGGAATATTTAGGTGATCTTGAAATGAGAAAAACTCACTCACATTTATAGGCACTACAAGAAATCTAGTATAAAAACACTTTTGTCATTTGTTTTCTAGACTCAAAATAAAAGAGCAAATAAAGAGAAATTTAGAAGACCAACTCTATATTGCTTCTAAAATTTCCAGACAAAAGTTAATTTTCTAATCTTTATTTTCTCAACCCTATGTGCTCTATGAGATTTGCATTAATTAACACCTCAGTGTACCTACATAAATAATCAGGTCAAAACATTACAAACCAGTTATTTTTGTGATTTGCAATAATCTTTAAAGATTTCTTATGATCATAAGGGGGGGGACATGTAAGAAAACATATGAAAAGTTTGGCAATAAGGCAAAGGGAGAGAAACATAACCTTTCAATGTCATATTGGGACATTGTTTAATAGATTCACCCAAGAATATTTATTTATTTAGGGTAATCAATAATTCTATTGTTTTGTGTAAATGATAATCTATTCTTGATTAAAGACCCAGAACATGTGATTTTACATGTTAACTTGTGTACTTTTGAGTTTGTTTCATTAGAAAATGTAAACCTCACAAATTATGGTTTTTATCTATTTAAAGGGTATTAACCATTTTTAAAACTAATTTTTTGTTTGATGGTTGGTTGATCTTGTTGTTAGAGATGAGGTCTCACTCTGTCACCCAGGCTGGAGTGCAGTAACACGGTCACAACTCACTGCAACCTCAAACTCCTAAGCTGAAGCGATCCTCCTGCCTCAGCCTCCCTAGTAGCTAAGATTACAGGTGGAAGACACTGCATGCAGCTAACCTGTTTTATATCTAACTGGCATGCTCATTCAGCATTATTTTTCAAAGACATTACAACTCTTGACCATTTAAACCAGCTTAGTCTTCCTGTTAAGTTATTTCTTTAAGGAGTTGAATACATTTTGACAGGTATTCATTCAATATTTTATGATAATCATATATGTTTATATTTTTTGGAAACAAGGTCTCACTATGTTACCCAGGAGTATGTTGGAGTACAGTGGCTATTCACGGGTATGATCATAGCACACTACAGCCTTGAACTCCTTGACTCATGTGATGCTCCGTCCTCAGCCTCCCAAGTAGCTGGAACTACAGATGTAGGCCATGAGGACTGGCTGAAAATCTTTTTTTTTTAAACTTTAAACAAAATAGTAAAATAACAGATGCTGGAGAGGATGCAGGGAAAAGGAAACAGTTCTACACTGTTGGTGGGAATATAAACTAGAACAACCTCTGTGGAAAAGAGTGTGACGATTCCTAAAAGATCTAAATATTGACCTTCCCTATGACCTAGCAATCCCCCTTCTGGGAAGATACCCAGAGGAACTCAAATTACTCTATAAAAAAAGATACCTGCGCACACAAGTTTATTGCAGCATTATTCACAATAGCAAAAACATGGAACCAACTGCCCAATGAAAGCGGGCTGGATAAAACAAATGTGGTACATATACTTGATGGAATATTATGCAGCTTAAAGAAGGACAAAATTATGAACTTTGTAGCCACTTGGATGGACTTAGAATCTATAATATCAAGTGATCTATCACAGAAACAAAGAACTGAGTACCACATGTTTTCACTCATAAGCAGACATTGAATGATTATCATAATACTATAAGAAAGGGATTGGCAGTAGGGGAAACTACCAGGGGAGGGGAGGCACACCTCATCAACAGGGTACCTCCATAATGACAATTTTATACATAACCTTAATTGTACCCCACATCTTTAAAATAAATAGAAATAGAAATTTAAAAAGTACTCTGACTTGCACATGATGCAAAACTGTTAAGAACCTTTGCTCTTGCTAATTAGGGAATTCATAGAAGTCTATCTATAGAATTGAAAACTAAAATGCATTCATGTGCTCATTCAACCAACAGTCAAAAAATAGTTATTAAAATCTTCCACGCACAAAGCTCTCTTCTAGACATCATAGATGTGATGATAAATATGGTGGGCCATTTCCATGCCCTAAGGAAACTGATAGTCACCTGAAAATGGACACAGCAAAAAATAATAACAATAATAATAAGACACATATAGGTTAATAAGTGTTTTAAAATCAAGCATAGAAGAAGAATAGGAGGTACATATTGAGGGAAAGAATTGCAAATTATAATCACAGTGATCTTTAATAAAAACATTAGAGGAGTTGAGACAGTGAACTATTTGATTATCTGGTAGAAGAATGATCTAAAGCAGGTTCTAAATGCCTTTAGTCCCAGTACCCCTTCTCTTTAAATTAAAGATTTATTAAGAAAAAAAAAATTTTTTTTGTGAGTCAGAGTCTCACTTTGTAGCCCAGGCTGGAGTGTAGTGGCATGCTCACGGCTACCACAGCCTCAACCTGCTGGGCTCAGGAATCTTTCTGCCTCAGTCTTCCTAGTAGCTGAAACCACAGTAATAGCCAGGCATGGTGGCACATGCCTGTAGTTCCAGCTACTTGGAATTATATATATTTTAATTGTCAAGAAGAGGTCTTGTCAAGTTGCCCAGGGTGTTCGTGAAGCCCTGAGTTCAGGCAATTCACTCGCCTCTGCCTCCCAACGTGCTGGGATTATAAGTGGGAGCCACTGTGCCCAGCATTAGAAAAACTAATATCACTTTTGTGATATACACATACACATATTTCACTATTTAACATAAATTAAAATTACACAATTTTTAAAATTATTAATTATTTAAAATAATAATAATCCATTACATAAGAAACATTATTTGTGAAAATAATTATATTTTCCAACATAAAATATATATATATAGTGATTAAAAATCACATTGTTTTACATTTTTGCAATACTTTAATACTGGACTCAATAAAAGACAGTGGGAATCATATGTATGCATCTGCATTCAGTCTGTTACAATATGTTGTTGTTTTGGTTGAAGTAGCTGAAGAAATTCCTGCTTCACACAGATATGTACTTGGGGAAACAAGAATTATTTTTATAATATCCTTTTCAGATAATTAGCTCAATTATCAGTGTTGACTGTGCTTAGCAATCAGTTTACAAAAAAAATTCTTTGCCTTCCAGAGTGGTGACCTTCTCAGTAACACATTTCTTGGTGCCTTGAGAAGAAAGTATTTTCAATGATCCCTCTTCAGGGTATGGTAAAAAGGGGCTGAGCAGATTCATTCCAACATTTCTATCTTTGTGAGCCTTTATGCTTCTTCCTTTAGAGAATGCCAGCAAAGTTGAAGCATTTCCATTTTATGAAATATGAGTTATTGATGAGCCTGGGTTTGTCAGGTTATTAATGTCTTTCCCACATGCTTAGACCAAAATATCAAATTTCATATTCTGGGTGAATGCATCCATGACAGTAAATTCAGCCCAGATGCACCTTACATTTATCCTCCTTAGTCTAATCTTTTAAAATCCACTCCCACTTACATTCTCTTGCCAATACAGATTGCTGAAGTGCTGAAATCCTTGTACTACTTTTCATCCATTCTAGGTCTGGAAGAAATTATAGATGGGTTATAAGAAGAAACAGTTTGTGAGGCAAGTGCAGTCATTTAAAGTCTTTTATACAGAAGAGGTTTGTTCTTTTTTTGCTAAATGTCTTATATTTGAGGAAACCGATGGTGGGAGTGGAAAAAACGTGAAAGTTCTCAGCCTCATCCATACTACTCAAATGTCTGTTGCATGGTTTAAAATTTCACCCATTCTCCACCAATAATTTTCTATCAACCTAAGAGACCTAGAGGTGTTGAAAATTTTTTCGAATTAAAACTCTGCAACCTTTGCAATCAGATTTTGAATTGGGTTCTCCTCAAATCTTCCCTCTGGCAATATGACATTAGAGACTCATTCAAGACTGCTCTTTAACTTTCTGGTTATCTATGACAGATATTTTAAATTTTTAATTGTACAGTTTTTACATCTATACTCTCTAGTGTCATCAGAAGCAGCCATTTGACACCAAAGTTTTGTAATAGCTCTGTTAGCCACAGCAACTGAGTTTCATAATCACTTGATACACTAATGCCTTGGCCTTCCCATGTACTTCATAACATGTCATCCATGATTATTTGAGCAATAATAATGTCACTGCATGTCATGAGTTATCTATATCCCATTTCTTCCCAGAGCTTCCCAAATATGTGAGCAATCTATTTCCCAAATTTGAAGTTCTATTTTCTGGGGCTGCTTCTGGTACCAATTATTGTTCCAATTAAGCTCCTGGCAGGAAACAGATGACACCAATAAACTAGAGAAGTTTATAAAGAAACTATTTACACAGGCATAAACAAGGTATAGAGAAACCACAAGACATTGTGCAAAACTCTGAATTTGGTAACCTTTTCAGGTTCTTACTATTCCCCATCAAAAACACACACACACCTCCAGTCTAGGACTTTGCTTTACTATTTTTCACAAAATATAAATTGGGAAGTAATCCAATACTCTCCCTTTTCTACTGCATACCACTTCAATTCATACCAAGTCTTATTCATTTCACCTCCTAAATATACATCTACAATATCTTCTCTTGGTTAAAACATTGATCCCATGCATTGTGGTATGATGGTTCAATGCTTACCAGACCATAAGAATTCTAGTATAACACAGATTGTATATACAGGAACAGCGGGAAAGAAAGTTGAAGTAACAAGAAAGAATCAGGTCATGGAGGTTCTTCCATGTCATGTTTAGAAGTTTATTTTTCTTTAAATTACAGCAAAAGAAAAAAATTGTTTTGCATTTGAATGCTCAGCTTGAGAGAAAGCATTGGTACAACACCAGCACAAAAGACCTGGATTTCAATATGTAGTGCATCCAGTTACAGAACTACAAAAAGAGTTAGGAGAAAAGTAGCTATCAACATCCTGCTGCAGTGTTTAAGCAGTCTCATGCTGTGACTATAGAGAATGCAAAATTGTATGTTCTCATCTCATTTTAGAAATCAAATGCATTATATTTAAACCCAATCGATATTATGACCTAGGAATTATTGACTTTAACACAATTCAGGGAACATGTAGACACATTGAATTCTTTATTTTGATTAGCATCACTGAGGAAATGTTAAATTATATTACATGAGGTAGACTACCGCACCATTAATTGACTGTAAGTATCAAGGTGAAACATGTTCATCCTTCTCCCTATTTATACTATATTACTTATATATTATATATGAGCTATAATATAATATGTTATTCGTAGTATATAATTAAGACCAATTATAAAATGTGAGGGTACACATAAGCATTGGTCTCCTGTGTTGTAGTAACATTTCATATGTGTGGGCTTCTGCATTACTTGTAAATTAAATGCAAGTTAACTTCATGAATTCTAGTCTTTTTGTCATTGAAAAAGACCTTAAAATATCATTATATTATCATTTGTTTGTTAAGATAAAATATGATTTAAAAAGTAGCCTTCTATGAGATCCTTATGAGAAAAATAAAGTAGTATTCAAATAAACTCTATAAACAATGGCTCCCCCCTGAATTTATTTAACCTACATTTCTTCACTCAATAGTATCTCTATGGGTCACTTACTCTAATCCAAAAATGGAAGACATACTTCTTTTTAAAGAATAACCTGACTTATGGAATAGACAGACAACTCTCGTAATACTCGACACAACCTCACCATGTTAAACACTCTTCAATTGCTAGAAAAAATAGACCCGAAATTTTGAATCTCTATACAGCATTGAAGAATACGAAATTTTTAAAACAAGAATAAATGCTAGGTGGAAAGATCAATTTGTCTTTCTTTTCTATGCTCCATAAAGGATTCTTCGGATCAGACAGGGTTTAATAGTTGTCTAGCTTTGGTTCAAAGAGGACATATGTAATAGAAAGAGAAAAAATGTCACGTATTCCAAGAAAAAAAATTATTTTTAAATGTCAGGAGAATAGCTGGAGCTTTCTGCTATTCTGAATTCATCATTGTATTGCTAATGGTTCTTTATTTGCACAAGAAAGGAGGAAAATGCAGAATTGAGAAATATATAATCTATGGTACCATTTTCCCTATACCTCTGTACTTCAAACGCACATTCTTGGGATTTCTCAATTTTAGTTTCCTTTTCATTTATTTGTTGTGTTTTGTTTTGTTTTGTTTAAGGCATGGAATCCAAAACTTCATGTTGAATCATAATGCTAATCTCTTTAAATAAAAAAAAACCAATTATTTTCTGAAAGCAAATTTTCTTCTCAGAATATCTGGATAAAATGGAACTCTCTAGAGAAGAGAATGTTTCTAGAAGCATACTAAATTATATCATATGCTATTGATAAAATGTAGTAACCATTTAATTAGGAGAACAAAAGCTTATTTTTCTTAAAAATAATGAGATAATTGTAGCTTTTTGATAATTTATTTAGACATTTTTATCTTTAAACCTTCATGAGAAGGAGTTGGAAAAATTATATCTTCTTTCACTCTCTTTTAGAACTATGCAATACTATTTTTCTACATTTTCTTTTAACTGGAACTGGATGCAGTGGCTTACATCTGTAATTCCAGGATTCTGAGAGGCCAAGACAAAAGGATTACATGAACCCAGGAGTTCTAGACCAGCCTAGGAAAAATAGGTAGACCTCATCTCTAGAAAAAAAAAAAAAAAATAGCTGGACTTGGTAGCTCACACCTGTAGTTCTATCTACTTAAGAGGTTCAGGTGGAAGGATTTCCTGAGCCTAGGAGGTTGAAGCTGTGGTGAGCCATGATTGTGTCACTGCACTCCTGAGACTCTGCTATGTAAATATATGGTGTCTGCACTAAGTTATTTTCTAAAATCCTAAACATTCAGAATTCTGAAACACTCCAGGACCCAAGGGTTTGGGAAAATAAGTTACGAACCCATATCATGCTCCTTTTACAGATGGTAAACCAGGCACAGAGGAGGCAAATAATTTTTCGAAGTCACACAGCAAGTAAGCAGTTGAAATATGATTCCTTTCCATGTAAACATTTATTATGGGTTTAAACGTTTCTCCCCTCGTCCTTCCTTCATCTTTGATTCCAAAATCTGGAACATAGAACGTTAGCTCTACACCTGTAAAAAAGAGTGTCATTTAAAAAAATAGAAACACTTACTGCTCCCAGTTACGCTACCATTTAAAAAATCATTTCATCTGCAAGGGAGATCATATTGGTTATTCCAGATGATTCAACTGAAGCCAGAACATTCATGTACTTGTATGTGTGTGTGAGTCACAGTGGCTGCAACAAGGTGCCAAGTGCTGTACTAGTTTTTACTATCCAAAAAAACCCACCGTGAATTTCTATGTAATTATCAGTCTGCAATGTGGAACTATAGAGCAAGCAAAGCCTTCAAGGGCTTAAATACATCTGTCTTGATTGAAATTTCACAGATGGAATTTCTAGAGATATCCATATAGTGGCATGCAATGGACATTAGGAGTTTCTGTTTCTAGATCAGAAACCAAATTGTTATGTGACAATTGAATAAATAGCTCAGCAGTAGTCTACTTCCTATTTTTCATTTCTGAATTCTAAATTATCTTTAGAAGTCTGTTTTCCCGAATTCTAAATGAAATAAGTGTGTAGCAGTATGAGTACAGCTAATTGAACTATTTTTAGAAAGGCCTAAAAGTCATATTTATTAATATTTCAGTGCCTAATCCTAAAGTTGTATGTCTCAGTTTCACAGTGTCAGAAGTCAAACTTAAATTTGTCATCTTTAGTGTGTCCCAAGATAAAACATTAAGCTAGTTCTCAAAGTCTTTAATAGCTTTTTAAAGTGACATCTGAATAACAATTTTGTAATCATAACTCTAAACATAGGTTTCATCCTTAGCCAAATTGTAAGTGGGTGAGCTAATAATTTACATGTATTTGTTCCTATTACTCTCTACATAAATCGTTAATGATGTTTCTCAGTTTCAGCAATTATTGGGAAAGCAGAACAATTTTCACCTTTCACACTGAATTAGGGGTTTCTTATTTCTTATTTCCTTATTTCTTCATTAGTGGTCTTGTTTCCCACGTATTTCATTGCTGCTAAAATTTCTATTTACACAAAGGAATTGTGTATGTATGACTTATGTGGATGGCCCACTTTTTAGGCTACTAATGTAAAAGCATGCCTATGAAATCAAATAATGTGGGTAAGTCTTGAAATCTGATGACAGAGTATACACTCCTTAAAAAACATGAAGATCCAGAATTATAAATACTAATTATTCACATTGCAGAATACGTAAATTTTTGTTAAGGGCTAGCCATGGATTGCTGTAATTCAAAACTCATTTTTTTTTTTCTTTTTCTTTTTTCTTTTTCAGTTGAAGTCTCACTCTGTCGCCCAGTGCAGTGGCATGCTCCCGGTCGCCGCAGCCTCAATCTGCTGGGCTCCAGCGATCCTTCCACCTCAGCCTTCCAAGTAGCTGGAACTACAAGCACGTGTTACCACGCCCGGCTAATTTTTTTTATTTATTGTAGAGATGAGGTCTCGCCAAGTTGCCCAGGCAGGTCTCAAACCCACGGGCTCAGGCAATTCACTCACCTCGGCCTCCCAAAGCGCAGGATTACAGGCTGAGCCATCGAGCCCGACCCAGATCTTTTTTCTTACTCTATTCATAAAGCATGTAAAAAATAAACTTGTTTTAATCTTATTCATGTGGTCAGCCAGTTTTCCTAGCACCATTTACTGAATAGGTTCTCCTCTCCCCAGTGGTTGATGGTGGAGGCTTTGTTGAAGATGAGTTGGTTGAGAAATTGAAGTTTTGCTTCTGGAAACTCCATCCTGTTCCATTGGTCTATATGCCTGTTCTTATACCAATACCAGGCTGTTTTGATTATTGTAGCTTTATAATAAAGTTTAAACTCTGGGAGTGTGATACCTCCTTTTTTTTTTCTTTTTTCTTTTTTTTCTTTTTGCTGAGGATCATTTTGGCTATTTGTGGTGGGTTGTTTATGTTTCCATATGAATTCCTGTATTGTCATTCCCAGGTCTTAGAAGAATGCTACTGGTAATTTAATTGATATTGCATTAAATCTGTAGATTGCCTTGGGTAGGATGGATATCTTAACAATATTGATTCTTCCAAAAATAATACATATGTACATACATATATAATAATAAAATATCTATAATAAAAGGTCAAATATCGGAGGCTCCCAAAAAAAGAAGTTTGGAGGAGGAGAAATGGAGAAGGTACTCTATACTCCCAAGATCATGAACCATCTCTGTTCCATATTAGGAAACAATTTTTCTCAGTGATATTCATTGAATGGCTCTATCTGAGTTTGTGGGTTAAATAAATACAGTGCTGTTTCAATTGTTTGGGTGGCACCCGTTTTAGTATTGGACCATCTAAACATCTCTGCTTTGTAGGTTCTCCAAATTGAGATTATGGCATTTGGCTGACTCTGCTTTGTAAGTGATGCATCCAAGAGGTCAAAGTTCATCAGTTGCTTCTTGCAGTTCTTCCTCTATCCCAGAGGTGAAGGAATTCAGTCTAATCTGGGATAGAATTGTCATTTAAATGTCACCATATATTAGAAGTTGTCATAGAACTGATTCATGGAGACAATAATTTTCTGAAGCCTATACATTGACATTGCATTGCTGTAAAGACAAGTAGAAAGCTTCCTGGAACCAACAAATCCTTCTAACCAGTGATATTTTTTTCTTATGGATGAAATATTGCTTTGCCACTTCTAAAGAATCCTGTTCAATCTCAAGATTGACACAAGGCAGGAAAATTACTAAGATTAATCAGGTAGCAGGTAACATATAATTAGTTCCAGTTTCACAACCCAACTTAGGAGGAAGGAGTTACTAAAAAAGTCAATCTTTAGGAAACTTTCACTGAAGACACCTCGTGTTACTTTCCTCTATCATTTTGTTATTATTTTTTCATCTTTCAAATATTGCTGCAAGTTGACACATATTTGTGATAATCATTCTCTATGATTATTTTTAATCCCTGAAATTGAGTTCTAACAAAGGTTGTCTCCACTCAGACCACATGACCCATGTGGTTTTTGGTCAGGTAAACTAGGCCCCTATATAGAATCACAGGAAGGGTTTCACAAACCTCATGTGGATTATCATCATTGGGGATGACAGCAATCACAGATGACTATGCAGAAGAATCAGAGTTACAAGGAACTGGTAGTATGAAGATATTCCATGTACAAAAGGAAAAGTTCCCATAGACACAGCCACTTTTGCAAATGCAAGTGTACAGGCTAACTGTAACCATATATTCTGAACATAAATAAAAACTGATTATGGCTAAGTTTCACTATGCTGAGAAAAAACTGTGATCTAATGGTATTTGGCCTAAATCATCAAAAACCATCAGAGTAATAATTATCAAAAGAGAAAGGTTATCAAAGAAATTCATTCTGCTGTGTTTTATTTTGTTTTCTCAGGCATGGGAGATGATGTCACTGTCACCTCCTTTTTCAGAGTTCTTGGGCAAGGTTCTTGTTTTGTTTTTTTCTTTTCATTTCATAATGTGAACAGTCATAGAATAGTTTGACCTAAGTTCAGTTCATTGGTGGGATTGTGAGCATCAATCTCCAAATCACCCAAATCTGTTTTTATGGAAAGGAGATTTCTGTGATGAATTCCTTTGATATAACCTCAGTTTAAAATCTCATGTGAGTGGAAATCCACTGATTTGAATTGATAGTTTGTTTCCACAGTGACATATCAGTCCCTAAAAGGAACAAAAATGATCTCCCAGCAATGTTGTAAAGTATTTTCACATTGATATATGTTATAGGTTGAATTGTGGTCCCTCAAAAAATACATTGGAATTATAAGCCCCAGGACTTCAGAATAATATCTTGTTTAGAGATCATGTCTCTACATATGTCATCAAATTAAAATAAGATCATTAGGTAGAGCCTAATCCAATGACTAGTGTCCTTATATAAAGGGAAATTTGGGCATAGAGACAGGCACACAGGAAGAACACCATGTGAAGATTAGAGCTATGTTGCCACAAACCAAGGAACTACCAGAAGTCAGAAGAGAGTTCTGAAACAGATTTTTCCCTAGTGGCTCTGGAGGGATCATGGCTCTTCCTACACCTTGATTCTGAATTTCAGACTTCTGACTTCCACAACAGTAAAAAAAATAAATTTTTGTGTTCTGAGCCACTGAGTTTGTGCTACTTTGTTATTGTAGTTCTAGGAAACAAATACAATATATCTTCTAAAAGACACACTGCCTGGGCTGGAGATTATGCAAAATTTAAAAACTAGTTTCCTTGGAGAGATAACTCATCCTTGCTGTGCATAAGACTGAGTCTAGCAGGTTAGTCCCTGGCAGCATTCAGGAAGGTCTGCATGTAAAAGAAGAGCTGTTTATCAGTGGAGTTGATCCCAAAGGCAGATCCCATGACCTCCTTGTGAATTTTTATTAGCTCCCACTAAGTCATTGATGTATTTCCCACTGTTAGTCGAAACACAGTTTTCATAACATTCCAAAATCATGAACAATTCTTAAAGCATATCTACTCTCTTTCATCTTTTATCTTTTGCTACAATACAGGCTTCAGTCAGCCCTATTAATTCAGCTACCTGGGAAGATAGAGTACAGTGTAACAGAGCTGCTTTAATGGCTGCATTTTCAGTGGATTAAAAAAAGGGGGAGGGGAAGGGGGGAGAATGCTATTATCATTTTAAAAAGTAAAATCCATCTATAAACTATATTAAATCAGGATGAACTAAAAATGTGTCTGCAAGATCTGGCCTGGGTATGTTTAACTCCTGTTATTGCTATCGTCATGTGTTTTTCTTTTATCTTGAGAAGGACATAATATTATAAGAGTAAGATTTGAATAATGTTAAAAGTAGTGTATAAAGGAGATAAAGTAATTTCATAAATGTAGAAGTTGCTGAAAGAGAAATGTTGAGTGTTGCCTAGACTGCACAATAGGAGCAAACCATGGAGTTAGTGAAAACAAACGCCATTTTGGCAGAAGCTCCCACCCATTAGGCATCTACTTTCGCCTTCCCAACATGAGTGGGCACTGGAATAACCTTGTTTGGGGATTACTAGGATTCGTTTGAACTTTGGTAGGTCAATTCCAAATATTCTACTCCTTGGCCAAGCACAGTGGCTCACACCTGTAATCTCAGCAATTTGGGAGACTGAGGCAGGACCACTTGAGGTCTGGATTTTGAGACCAGCCTAGGCAGCATAGCAAGACTTCATTTCTATCAAAAAAAATTTTTAAAAAATACTCTACTCACGTCAGTAGAATCTTTAGCCCAAAGAGTAGAAGTGTTCTGATCTAACAGTGCATGAGGAGAGTCCAGCAGATGCAAAGTAAATTTGGGTTGTTCTAACATGGTGCCCTCTGGAAGACATTTAATTTCACAACGCCACTGCAGAGTCTCAATAAGTTAGTTGGAGCATGGGAGATGATGTCACTGTCACCTCCTTTTTCAGAGTTTTTGGGCAGGGTTCTTGTTTTGTTTTTTTCTTTTCATTTCATAATGTGAACAGTCATAGAATAGTTTGACCTGAGTTCAGTTCCTTGGTGAGATTGTGAGCACCAATCTAGTTGAAGTTGGTAAAAGTTATAAGACTGGTAAGAATACAGGTTATCAATGATTGTTAGTGATATTCTCCTCAATTATTTTATTGGTACCCTGAAGAACAGGCTGGTTAAATTTAAGGTAGGAATGCAAAGTGGTGAAATTTAAGGTAGAAAATAGAGCATATATATCTGCTGAATATTGGAAGGCCTACTTTTAAACAGATATAACACAGGGGAACAATAGGGTGCTATTGAGGTCCTTAAATGAATGTCATTGTTGGACTTCTAGTTTGACTGCATAGGTTCCTTTCTCCATTTTAGCAGGAAGCCACTTTTCCAGTGCTGGATCTTTTTACATATGTCATATTTCTAAAAAGTTAAATACCCACCTACCATGTGACTTAACCATTCCACTCCTAGGTATTACCCAAGAGAAAATAAAGCATATGCCTGTACAAGACTTATACACAAATATTCATAATAGTTTATTCGTAAAAGCCAAAAACTGGGAACAACCAAAGCACCAGTCAACAGGTGAATGGATAAATGGTGGCATAGTCATAAAACAACATATTCAGCAATAAAAAAGGAGCAAACTATTGATAAATACAATATGGATGAATCTCCAAATAATTTTGCTGACTGAAAGCCAGACCAAAAAATAGTGCATAGTATATTATTCCAATTCTATAAAAATTTTGAAAATATAGATTTTATACTAGTGGTAGAGAACAGATCAGTGGCTGTCAGGAGTCAGTATAGAGAGACACATAAGAATGTTGACAAAGGGTCCCAAGGAAACCTTTGGAGGTGATGGCAATGGGTAGGTAATTGCAGTGATAGTTTCATGTGTCAAAACTCACCAAATTGAACATTTTAAACATGTGCAATTATACCTCCATGAATTTGTTTGTAAAAGCTGGGATCACCATAAGATGTGCTTTTCCACCATAGGGCTATCAGTTCCATAGGTGATCTAATCAAGTGTTCTCAATGATAATTACCAAATATATAAAAAGTGCCCAACATCAAAATGCCAGCAAAATATTGATGTCCTATATTTTAGTATAAATCTTCCCTTTCCAAACTCCTAGTGAGAAAATTAAGTCTCTGTATTAAGTTACCTTTTAAGTTAATGTCCAAGGACTAAAAAATTAAAACCTAGAATCAAATTCTCTTGCTATTATGAGGTAAAAGTTCAATAAAACTAACGTTTTTCCCAGTTTCTCATTTATTACTCAGACAGAAATGTTCTCAATGTTTAACTGGATTCCTTCAGCAGCTGCAGCCTGACTGTCTTTTTGAATAGGATATAATTCATTCAGCATCTCAAAAGTTAAATTCATTCAATATCAATATATGGTTGCCTCAACTTACAAAAGGCCAAGAGTTAATAAAACACCCAAGATAATCACAACACTTGCCTCATACTCACGAAATTTAAAAGGCAGCTATCCTGTATAAAATTATGCTCTCAGAATCCAGTAATTATTACCAAGGAATATGTAGCAGAAACTCTGTAGTAGAAAACCTCATGAATCTATAGGAAGGACGATAATGGGTGGTAACTTCAGCCACTTCAGAATGCAGTCACGTGACCTGCACACAAACTAAATTGCAAGAAACTTGTCAGCAAGAAGTTAAATTTATCACTGTACGTTTAGCATAGCATGCTGTATCTTCTCTTTCAGAAAGTGGCATTTGAAACACTGATGCCTTCTTCTGAGCAAAGAATTGGCAGGGGTGCATTCCCAATCACCTGGTCTTCTTTGACCTGGCTCTGATCTTTCCCTAGTAGGCTAAAAATCTCTTTAGGTTCAAATTTTCTCTTTTACATTGTATTTCAATGACTGTCACAAACAATTTAAACCTTGTGCTTTTCTAAAACTCTGTATTGCTTACAAGGCAGCTGTCTTGAAATTTAAAAGTAGCAAAAACTGATGTAATCATTAATGTCTAGCACAGCTATGATTCTTTTTTCTATAATTAAATCCTTGACCCAAATGAGATTGTTTTCTAGTGTCTTCGCAGCATCTGATGGGCCTTTGCTGCTTATGAATGCATACTTCATGTAGGTCAAGGTCAAGGTGCAGCAACCTGCACTAGACTGCCTGCACATGCCAGTACATTTGTGACGCTAGCACTGCCAGACTAGTTGCTAAGCCTCACCTTGAGCTGGAATCTGTTGAGGTCATGGAGGCCAGCATTTGGCTGAGCTCCACTCCATGTGATGTCTTCGATGAAGGCTGTGTATCTCCATTACCCCCATTCCACGTCCTGCTTCATTGAGGCCTTCACACTTCTGCTTAAAGCCCAGGGTTGTACTCTGCCTCTGTAGAAACTGTTCCTATGGAAAAAGCTATCTTAAGTCAAAATCCCCTGTGCCTTTAGGCTTAAAGCCTCTTGCCAAAACAGCAGCAATTAAAATCCCACTGCACACTTTCAAAAATCAAATTAATGGACCTAATATAAGCATCTATAAGTTGCCAAGATCAAAACTCCCTGTGTACACATTGAAGTCTGAAGCCAGGAACCACACACTGTGACCATAGCAAAGAATCCCCACTTGGATACTGTGCTCCTTCAAATTGTATTCCCATTTTATTCCTTCATTGACTGACCCACGCAGCACAAATTTTTAAACACAGGCCTCTATCCTTCTCTGTGACCATCTCCCTCCTACCATCCATCAATGAAACCTGTTTTTTCACAACTGACAGTGTGAGAATAGCAGTCAGGTGTCCAGGCACTTGGTTGACAGATGAGATCCTCCTCCCAAACTTGCCATTTAGATGTTAATCTACCTCCCCTGGGCATATCAGGTAGGACAAGGCAGCATGAAGACCAAGAGTTAGGATGATGTCTCCTCCATATGAAAGGAGGTATCAGGAACAGATAGCAACCATTATCCTACTTCAGTAATGATAATATACACATTTTTCTATTTTTAAAATATTTAAATACCTCCCAAGCTTACTTCCCTTTGTAACTTTTCCCATGCTATTTTCACCTCTAATCATCTTAACCTTGAAGGTTTTTCTCAAATGCTATTTCACTGAAGAAACTTCCTCTGATTTCTTCGAATAAAACCTTTCCTGTGAGGCCCTGGTCCAAGGCTTTGTAAAGTGTAGTGAGGAGCAACGACAGAATTACTGGTGGCGTCTGTTAAGATGTCCATTAGTAAGCCTGTCTACACTATCCAAACTCCTAGAGCTAAGGTCCTCAAGCATCCTTTTTAAGATGTTCCCTGGGTGATTCTTTGGTGTACTAAAAGTCTACATCTTTTTGATTTACATCTGATTGTCATAAAACTTTCTGCCCCATGATGTCATTATTTGGTATTTACTCCCCCCTGTAAGAAACCTGAAAGGAAGCTTTTTTAAAAGCTTAACGTGAATGCTGCACAAAGTTGTTAAAATAAACACAACTAATTTTCACTCATCTCTCAAAAGACTGGCTCTCCTTCCATATTTTGTCATGATAAAGTGTCTAGAAGTAAAAATACAAACAAATTATAAAGCAGCATATTGAAATATTTTACCTCTATCATGTATTGTCTTCACCAATGTTGCCAAATTCAGGTTTTCTTGGCTGTTTATTTTAAATGCAATATAGTACAATGTAAATTTCTAAGCATTGTTTTTCTATGAATAAAGAGTAAGTTTAGAGTTTCCTAAGCACCTATTTAACTTTTAAATTAGTAGAGTGCAATGGCTCCCAAAAACCTTAATGCAATTTCAGACTGTATTTGCTATCATTTATAAAATTTTATTGTGCACTTTTTGACAAGTACTATTTGTAAGTCCTTTTGCTTCCAATGACTATAGTCAAGCCCTTCCCATTTTGCTGCGACTTCAAGGAAGGAGAAGCAGCTATCCCAGTAGTTTCCCTCTGCTCACAAGGGTGCCAGAATGACAGTGTTATTACAGCACAGGATCCCACAGGATACGCAGAGCTTAATTCTTGCTGTAACACAACATGATTTAAAAGATCTTATACTAACAAGCTATATACTTTCATTTAATGGTATGTTTATAAAAATCAGACACAAACAATACATTCATAAAGTTGAACTGTATATGAAGACCACTTTATTATATGGTGAGGGCAGATTATTTCAAGACTCAGGTATTTGGAAAGTTCATCACCCTGTAATATGTACTTAATTTAAAATAAATAATTTAAAAGTCCAAGGGGAGCCTTTGCCTCCCTCATCATTAAAATGAATTTTAAAACCATATAGCTAAATACTAAACTGAAACATTTCATTAAAATGCTTCATTGATAGCTCTGGTCCTTTATTTTCAAAACATTTTATTTCAAACAAATTTTATATGGTCCAAAAGTATTACGTTTGAGCCTGTCTCCCAAAAAGAAGGTTCTTTCAGGTCTTCAGGGCAACCTTCCTTCAGAGGCAACAAAATAAGAAATAAGTTACATTATAAAGAACATACATAGAAAATTTTCTTTTACTAGAACAAAAGTACCTGAACATTTTACCTTTAGTATAGTTTAGCAACCCAGTTTATGTTGGCAGAGCTGGATCACTGTTGGAAGGCACCTGTTACGTACATAAAAGAAATCAGTAGACAGCAGGTACTTTATTCCATTAGGACATTTTTTTTTCTTGTATTTTTTGAAGAAGATACTCCATTTGTAAATTCAAGTTTGGTTGGCCCTTTTTAGTCTTTTTGCTTAATATTTTGAACACTTCCATTTTCTTCTTTTTATAGCGTGTTTGAGCTTCCTCTCTCTCTTGTTTTCTCCTCTCGAATTCCTGAAATTAACATACATAACTTTCATTAGCAACAAACAGTAGATACAGTTAAGAAATTGTTCTGAAATAGCTATCAACAAGTAAACATTCTAAGGCTTGTCTCTTTTATTAGCAAAATGTGCAGTTTCCTTTAACTGAAGTAGTATACCTTGCTTTCACACCACAAGGATACATGCTACAAATAGGACATAATTTATTAAACATTTGAATCACTGTATGCAAATAAAATTAGATCATACACAGTAGAGAGAAGTCATACACAGTATTTATTTACAGTAGAGTATTAACTCCAATGAAGAGTTAAAAGGAAATGTAGAGATTAATTAGTCTAATTTTCCACATAACAGTGAAAATTTCATTTCTAGAAACCTGGACTTCATATTCATTTTTATTTGCCATATAATTTACAGGTGTAATTCAATAAATATTTATTAACTACTTACTATGTATGTGTAAAACGTTCTGCAAGGCATTATGATTTTGATCATCTCAGAACTATCATGCTCATGATCTTCTAAAACAAAGACTCAAAGCATGAGTATAAGAAAAAATAACTTTAAAGTTACAGAGACCTGAAAAGGACTACTTAAAAAGTACTAAAATATTCTTACCAAATTCAGTATAAAAGCTAAACAGAAGCTCTTAAATAATATGTGCACTTAAATAGTGTAATATGGCTCTCCTTCTCTTCTCCTCTCTCTTTCTAAATAAACTTTGTTTGAAACTTAAAAAAAAATAGTGTAACGTTTTTCAATTTCCTCTGTAGCACATACAGCTTCAAAATGACAGCCTTATCTTTATATAAGGGGGGACCCTCAAATAACCAGAATTTATTTAAAAATTGTGTATTTTTTTTTTTTTTTTTTTGAGTTGGAGTCTCACTCCGTCGCCCAGACTGGAGTGCAGTGGCCGCTCCCGGCCACCGCAGCCTCGACCTGCTGGACTCCGGCGATCCTTCCGCCTCAGCCTTCAAAGTAGCTGGAACTACAGACATGCGCTACCATGCCTGGCTAATTTTTCTTTTGATTTATTGTAGAGATGAGGTCTCGCCAAGTTGCCCAGGCGGGTCTCGAACCCGCGGGCTCAGGCAATCCACTCACCTCAGCTTCCCAAGGCACGGGATTACAGGCTGAGCCACTGAGCCCAGCTAAAAAAATTGTGTATTTACTCTTACATGTTTCAACTTCAGTCAGCTTCAAAGTACTCTCCATTTGATGCAATACACCTATCGAGATGCTTTTTCCACTGCTCAAAACAGTTTTTGAATTTGTCAGTTTTGATGTCTTTTGGTGCTTCTGCTGTTTTTTGTTTCACCTCTTCTACATAGGCAAAACATTTTCCTTTGAGAACTTTTTTCATCTGAGAAAACAAATCACTCAGGGCGAGATGAGGTGAATAGGGAGGGTGGGGTACAGGCTCATGCTGTTTT